>JAAAKG020097068.1:0-16052 GCA_010014905.2 Druon quercuslanigerum
GAAGTATAGTGGCTGACGTCGAGAACGGGCGTGGGAATTGTATTCCCACTAACCAAGTTAAGACTCAGTTTAACTATTTGCTACTTAGTAAGTATCTAGAGTGGATTTTATCCTCGGTACCACGATTTAGGAAGGAGATCCTTTGTAAAAGAGACTAGATCTTGAAGCTCCGGTTAGCCCGCGAAAGTTATATTAAAGAGAATATTTCAAAGACCTGCGCGTCTAAGTTCAGAACGTCGAAATCTTTCTTAGATAAAAACGGCGAGTAAAAACTTGTATTTTAAAGGAAATAAATTGTCCTACTATTTTAAAACAATTATCGTGTCGAAAAACCATCTTCATTTCTCCTCTCGTGTACTCTTAAGTTTTCTAAAGTATATATAAGAGTCTCAGAAACTTACAAAATATAATTTTAAGATTTCCAGATTTCTCAGTGAGTAGCCCCTCGCTCTTGCTTTGTGGTCTTCATAAAAATGTAATCCTCTGTTCCTTATTGCAGAATTGAGTCAACAGTCCAAGCCTCTACCTGATCGTGAAACTATTCCTGGTCATCCTCCGAGCACACACAGGTCCAGGAATCATTCTTCCAGGCAATCTCCTTCTGCCAGATGCATTCTTCCACCTACTAGGCTTCCTTCTAATAAGGGACATGGGTATGCACTCAAAGATATGAAATTTATTCGGCTTAAGTCCAAAGCGAATCCACAACGTATATTCGAGTTGCGAAGATACAGTTTTCCCGCCATTGCACAACTTAGATTGAGAACAGGACGAGATACATATGTGCCTATAACATCCCAAGAACAAATTGTTTTATCAACATCAGATGGTGACGTCTTTGCAATATTAGAGAGTAGATATGTTTTTGCTGGAATTTATACTTCTTACAATTACAAAAAAATACGGGCGAAAATAAATATGGAAAACGGTGAAGTCAACCCGCTGACCCTGAACGAAATTTCTGAAATTTCAGTAGGTCGCTCACGCAGAATCTCAAAATGTTTTGAAATTACGCGAGAAAGACTCGTGTGAACTGCAATCCTTCATTTGAAAAGCAGCCTTGTGTTGGTATTATATTAATTTAAGTTTCATCAAAAACAAATGATCAAAACGTCTTGAAATTTTTTCATTATTTCTTTGTTAAAACACATTATGACTTAGAAATTAATAAATAATAATAAAATTTTTAAAATCTGATTGTACTTGTAAATAATAAATAACTTATTCTGGGATAATAAAATGATTTTACTGTAATTTAATTTCTGTGTTTACCGCTATACTTAAAGAATTTTACTATTCTTCAACAAATGTCCTATTTTATATGCATCTGCTTTCTAATGCATATATTACATTGGAAATCAATTTGATTAGTCAATTTGATATGTTCTAAATAAAGATTGGACGCCACCCATTGATTTATCTCGTAATATGTCGTTGAACCACAACCCCAGAATACACCAATTCTGAAAAATACATTTTCTTTGAGGAAGTTGAGTTCTCTATATCAGGTTTAAAAAATAAGTTTTTCCTGAGAAAGTCGAAATATAAATTAAGATTCCCCGCACGACAACAATTTTGTTCTTATAACCACTCATAGCATAACAACTTTTCAGTACACCAGATGTACAAGATACACTTCCTTGTGGAATTTATGTTAAAAATAACATTTGGTCGCATCCTTCAGATTTTTTTCATTAACCCTTATATCCTTCTCGAGAAAGTTAAATTCTAAATAAAGATTAAGTTTCACCCAATGGTTATTGAGAGAAGCGGACAGTGTAAAAAAATTACCAAATGCACTACATAATAGTGTATTGTGCATCGTGTAGGAGAAGAGAACGATTCAAAGACGACTGTGAAATTTGCCGAGCGAGCGCAGCGAGTCTGGCAATCACATAAGTCGATTCGTCATCTTCGACAAAGAACGCATAAAACTTTGTCCAGCAATCGCGATGAAAGTGAGGCTGAGAAGGTAATTCAGAGACAACGAAGTTGTAGATTCCTCAACAGATGACGTCACAGTGGACGAAGTGAGTAATTTTGTGAGGCGACATGACTTCGCATTTTGATCGCGGCTGTTGGACAAATAAAATGAATCCCAATTAGGCAAATTAGTCACTAAATTGGGGTTGTTCAAGCCATGAAATACCTGTCACTTCACGATATTTTGTGAGTGCACCAGTTTCACAAAAGACGTCTTCCTGCAGAAAGTTAAATTATAAATAGCTATTGGTGGCACCTTAACTGCTACTTGGTGAGCTGTCATTACAGGATATTTCCAAATGATCTGCCGCGTGCAAGAATCAGCCCAACGCTTGAAACTGCGTGAAAGATGGAGGGAGGTTTGCTACTGACAAATAAAAATCGAAATTTTAGAATTTAATTTTTTAAGAATGCATCCTTATAGAAAATTATATGGCGCATCTTTTTTCTTCTGGCAAAAAAGTTTAATCTATTATACCTTTCGAGATAACCATGCTAATGATGTTTTTTTCTGAAGACGATGTGCAATTAATTTTTGGTATCTCGCTCGTCGTCTCATCTACACTTTTTGGAACTTTTTAGTAAAATTTGGATACAATACTTTTTTAAGTATCCTAAGAATGATGATATTAGCGAAAAGTGTATATCAGTATTTAAAACAAAATAAAAAATTGTTTTCTAGGATATTCTGAATTTAATTCCTTATAATCTTTGATCGCTTCGTTTATCGCGCGAAGTTTGAAAAAATATAAACTTCCTGTGAAGAAGTTGTTCAGAAGACTATAAGGAAGCTTCCTGTAAAACCCTTTACCCAAAAAAATTAATAGTTATAGTAAAAAACTGCGAATCCAAAACTTGAATCGCGCGAAGTAAACTCTTGTAGGCGATAGGCATACGAGCGGACTTAAATGTAGGCACGCAGGTGAATAATTCTAAAGTTTAGAATAATCTGAAAGATATCGAATTATTATATATTCAAAGAGTTTGAATACTTTAATCACTTAAATAATAAAATATTATTCATGTGAAATGTATTATACAGAAACCTCACCCATGAATTTTAAAAAAATTCCACTATGAATTTCACGAATTAGTATTGAACTCGCAGAGCGATGTGAATATTGAGGTATCAAGAAGCACACTGATCTATTTAATGCTATAGAAACTGTAACCAAGTTTTACATTCGCAATTATTTACCCATTCAGTTTTTCAAAACAACGCTTTTAAAGAAAACTTCCTTATTGTTTTCTGAACAACTTTCTAACCAAAGGTTTATATTTGCTCCAACTTCGCTTGATGAAAGGAGCGATCGAGAGACCAAAAATTAATTACATATCGTCTTCAGAAAAACTCATCATTATTATAATTATCTCGAAAACTATAACAGATTAAACTTTTTTGCTAGAGGAAAAAAGATGCGCCCTCTAATTTTGTATAAGAATGCATTCTGCAAAAATCATAATTTTAATTTTCTATTTTTATTTGCCAGGGGCTAACCGCCTTTTAACTTCACCACGTTATGTCCCGTTCTGGAATCGGGGTGCTCGATTGTACAAACTTCTAAAAAAAAATTCTCAAAATCGAACAATCAATTTTTTGAAAATGTCGACTTTTAGAGAATAAGGAAATAAAACCTTTTCCTGTTAGAACTTTTTTGTCAAACGTTTATTTTTAATAATAAAAGCGAATATCGAATAAAAGTTCCGCTATGATTTAATTAAGTTCTAAAACTAAAATCTTTCTAACTCGGCTAACTATTATTAAAGTCAGTTCATATTTATAGAAATAAAGTTTTTTGAAAAATCTTATATCGATTCATTAGAAATTTATTGAGATATTTATATTTGGAAAAAGTACTGAACGTCTGCACGCGCTGTTAGCTGATGCGTCGCGAGTCGTTCTCGAAGAGTAATTTTTCCAAAAATGAATATTTGAGTGAATTTTTTACGATTCGATATAAGACTTTTCAACAAATTTTATTTAATGATTTTTAACAAATCAATCACTAAAGGTTTTTTGAAACACAATCATCGTCTTGCCTACTTTTGAAATTTCGTTTTATTAAATAATAAGCGATTTTCAACTTTTTCATGAATTCTTATATGCATCCCCCTATAGTATCTTAAACAAGTCCTATAAATATAAACTGATTTCAGTAATATTTATCAAAGTTAGAATGATTTAATTTATAAAGCATAATTAAAGCAGACACAAACTTTTATTCGATATTTCGCTTTTATTATAAAAAATAAATGTTTGACAAAAAAACTTCTCATAGGAAAATGTTTCATTTCCTTATTTTTTACAATAGAGACTCTGAATTCTATAACCACACATAAAATTTGCCGAGCCGCTTCAGGCCGCTCGAGTTGACCCCTGATGACTTGAAAATCAGTTTACGAAAATTTAACTTTTTAAAACATCACTTTGTAGAAAGTTTCATGGCGCATCTTTTTTCATTCAAAAAAAAGTCGTATCTGTTACCGATTCTATAAAAATTTCAAAATACTGTTCTTGTAACTGTTCTTGAAATAATAAGGAATTAAAAATTTATTTATTTTGTTAAATAAAAAAGTTATATATTTTTTTCTGCAATCAGTATCAAAATAACGTTAGAAAATATTCAAACGCTTCGTTTATCGAGGGAATTTTCAGTAAGCCCAAGCTTCCAGCAATAAGAATTCTTAGTAGGATATAATTAAGTTTTCTAAAAAGTTTTACGCTAATTAAATTATTCGTTAACAAAATAGGAGCATATTAATAGCATTGATTGAGTGCGTGATAGATGATAATTTCGTAGTCTCGAGCTGCTCGACCACAGCCCTCGCCTCTGGACTGGAATTACTTTAGTCTATTTACTTGTTTACTCTATTAGGTTAAAATTTAAACATCAAACCACAAGCAATTAATTTTTTTTTAGGGCAAAATCATTCAATATTTATATCTTACATTATATATACGTATTTATAGCTCGATTACAAACATTTAGAAGAGTATATCTCACAACACAAATTTTAAAACAAAATAATGTTTTTTCAAACGAAAAAATAAATTTTCTACTGAAAGAGATGAGTTTTTAACTAAAAATATGAATTTTTAACAAAAAGTTTATTTTCAACCGAAAAGCTTAAGTATCAACTTACTTTTTTCTTGCAAATTTTGTAGAACTTCATTTCACTGATTATTATTCAAACTAAACTTGTTATTATAATATACTACTAATGAAATAAAAATGTTTCAGAACATATTAAAAACATTTTGCAAAAACCGCATAAATAGTTCGTAGACAATCTTATAAAGAACATAATAAACCGATACAGTATTATAGAGATTAAATGAACATAACGGCTAATTTCTAAGGATAATAGAAAACGGAAAACTTAGATCAACTATTTACAAATAAATAATTGCGTCTTAAACTATTCTTTCTACAAAAAATTTTTATATTGTTTCCCAAATTTGTTAGACTTACCAATGTGGCAACATTTTTTGATTTCATAAATAAGTTAAAGATTAAGTAATGTGCTTGTCGACTTAATACTGAAAACATCCTCAATATTTTAAATTTATTATTCAATACAAAAACACTGTTTCCTTTATTTCCTCTAGTTTACAGTAGTATGCATATAAAATATGCCCTAAATTTTACTTAAGCGCATTTTTACGAAATGAAAACAATAAAAAAATAATCTTGAAAGTCAATTAATTTGTTTTTTATTCACTTTCATAAGTATTAAAATTTTTATCTTTTAAAAGAAAATTTACGAACAAATACCTCGTTTTTCTTTACCTTGCTAATATTATTAGCCCTATTTTCTTTGTTTCTATTTATTTTTCTACCTCCATTAAGAGTTTCTAGCAAACTCAACATTTACTTTTTTAGCTATTCATTTTCAATATTTATAGATTTATTTGCTTAGCAACCAAATACAATGTTCTCTAAACTTTAAAAGACGTGTACAACTTTCCTAGATAATCTTAAAAATGAATTGAATATGCTCTTGCTTTTTGTTTACATTATGTTTCTAATGTACACCTTTTTCAAGGACATTATAATATTGTATACAAAAATAATTATATTCTAACGGGCTAAGTAGCGCGGTGCAACCGGGCTCTGAAGTTATCGCCCTTCACGTGCTCGGTCATTGCTATTTGAAGGATCCTATTCTGTTAACAAATAATTTAATTAGGGTAAAACTTTTCAGAAAACTTAATTATGTATCACTAAGAATTCTTATTGCTGGAAGATTGGGCTTACTCAAAATTTCCTCGATAAACGAAGCGTTTGAAAATTGTTTAACGTTATTTTGATACTGATTGCCAAAAAAATTTATAACTTTCTTATTTTAAAAAATCAATAAATTTTAAATTGCACATTATCTTAAAAACAGTTTGAAGGACAGGGTATCAAATTTTTATCTTAAAATATAAAGAACTTTGTCTTTCGAAGCAATTTGAAGTGAAAATATTTAGTAAATTTGCAGGTCTAAGAAATGAAGATTTTTGATTTTTTACAGAAACGGTAAATGATACGACTTTTTAGCCAAGAGAAAAAAGATGTGCCTGAAGAGGCTAGAAAAATTTTATGCGTGGTTATAGAATCCGGAGTCTCAATTATACATTTTGGAAAAATTGATTTTACGATTTCGAGCATTTTTTTTTAGATGCTGTCTGATTCTATGAAACGATTAATACGCCTAGAAGTTATTGTATAATGATAAGTTATAAGATTTTTTTTGGTGCTGCCAATATTCATTTAGAACTTCATTTGTTGGAGGAAAGGCGCACTACGTGCTTCTTCAAGAAAAATGTTTTTGTTGTAATTGATGCACTTAGAAGTGGTATAATGAGCGATCATTACAAAAATGTGTGAGGTGCATTCCGTCTTAATTTAGAATTCGAATTGCTTGTGAAAGATGCATTTTTTTACACATTGTGCGCTTGAAAATCTTTGTATAAGGACGCAATTCGAAAAAAGTGGGTTGAGTGTGACCATTATACATTTAAAACTTAACTTGCTTTAAAGCCAATGCATTTTTTGGGACTGTTGCACTCAGAATGACTAAGATTGGGAATGAAAATGGCTTGGAACCTAACTTTCTCAAGGAAAATGTATTTTTTATTTCTACAGCTGGTGCTCTTGGTAACTGTTGTACAATGTCAGAATCCGATAAAAATAGATTGAGTGCGACCAATCTACATCCATAACTTAGCTTCCTTGAGGAAGATGTATTTTTTAGACGTGATACACTCGAAAGTTATTGAACAAACAATAATTCTTCGAAAAATGTAAGAGTTCCTGCAGATTATTATTGGGAGCTTGCATTAATTTTGAGCATTTTTTTTTAAATTTCTGTTTTATTTTTTAAAAATTGGTTCTTAGTTGATCATTCAAAGTATTGTCCATCGCTAGCCACTACTTTCTTCCATATTTCTGGCTGTATATTAATACTAATTTAAAAAAATGACTCGTCTTTGGGATATATCCACGAATCGACCCATTTTTTGGCTTCTTCATAAGAACTGTAGCCTGAACTTAACCTCGTTGAGAAAGATTTATTTTATAGAATTTCCTTGGAGCACTTTTTAGGGAATCTTTCCACTAAGGCAAGGTTCTTTTGAATCCTTAGAATAGTATCGAGAATTATTTTTATTGTGACATACATGTTATGTCAACTTATTTCAATATAATCTATTTTTGTTTCAATATTGCTTACAGAATAATTAGAAAGTAGTAATGTACGAAATGTGTTTTTTTATCATTTCTTTTTATATTTAGAAAGTGTAAATACATGAACGGAGTGGTTTATAAGCATTTAACAATCTCTATAAAATATTATTTCATCTATCCATTAAGAAGTTTTTTAAAGTTTAATGTTAATAGAGATTTAAATATTTTTTATTTTTAAGCTCGGTATTAATTAAATCGCACTTTAATGCTATCATATTTAGGAATATTAATAAATTTTAAAGACAATTTAAAGTAAAAAGGCCATAAAAAATAGCTTCTAGGCTGTTATGGTTTAAAGACCTTGACTTTTAGAATTGTTACATGTTTATCCTAACGAAAATGTATAAGTTTTCTTTAAAAACTGAATTCCGCAGTTTTCTATGGATATCACTTTTCGAAACCTCATAAACCAAAAGAGGGATAGGAATATATCAAATAGGATATAAAAATATTGTTAACAAAAACAATGATATCAAAATTTTCAATCATTTTTTAATAGGACGGTTTTTTGGAATAAATCATGACAACTATCGTTCAAAAAATTTAAAATCTGGAAAAACAAAAAAAGCTATAATAAATTTTCAATTAAGAAAATTTGTCATCTTTAATATGTCTAAAACTTTGGTTCGTACCAATTCACGCTAGGAAGCATAGTTTTTATTATTATGAATTATTATTTATATAAATGATTTTATTGTTTTTATTTTTTTAATATTAAAACTAGAAAAATAAATAAAATAATATGATTGATATACAAAATAAAAACATTGATCTGCTTCTCATTTTTTGAACCACACATCCAGAATTTTTGGAATGAATAGCCGATGAAAAAAATATTTTTTGCTATATTAGGCCGCAATTTACATAAAATATTGACAAATAATTTAATGTTTTACCATTTTAAAAAATGTAATTCAAGTAAATATAAAATGGCTTATAGTTTTATTATAAAAATGCTGCTTTTTACAATTTTTAACAAAGAAAGAAAATATCTCAAAAAAAATTTAAGATTAAATAAAGCATAAATTTCTAAAGTTCATACTGATTAAAAGTTTTTAAAGAATTTGATTCAGTTATTTTTCAAATTTTTTGAAAATTATAAAATTCCCTGCATTTGAAAATTTCTAAAATTACTTTCAATTATTTAAATCCCTCTAAAATGTCTGAATTCTGTCAAATTCTCTGATTTTTTTTTAATCTATAAATAAATTCTTGAAACTCCTCTGTATTCCTATAATTTATCTTTACTCAACGAAAAAATTAGCAAATTTCTGATAAAGAATTTGGCAAGATAGTCAAAATGTGCATTTGTTTATAAAAATTGTTTAAAAAATTATTTCTTTCTTTCAATTCGTACAAAATTATAGCTAGAAGTCACTAACGAGACATTTTTAGTGGATCCGGTAAAAACATTACCCCTCTTTGTGTAATAATGTTAAAAATTTGACTTTTTTAATACATTTTGTTTAAATACTCAGTAATTACAGTGAATAAAAAAATCTAATTATCATGAAATTTCTGTCTGCTCTGAAAAAAAATTGAGCCTATACATTGTGAAATACGAAAATTTTAAATTTGTTTATGAGAATTGTTTAAATAATTGCCAAAAAGCATAAGGTATTAAATAATCACAATTAGTCATACATTTTTCTTCTACACATATTCTACATAAAAACTGTAAATTGCAAACAAATAATAAGTGCCAATCATAAAAAATGGTGCTTGTTCTATAATTTGTTTAAAACATTTTAAACAATTTTTTTTACTTTATCTTACTAAAATATATTGCTACCTTGAATCCTAAAAAAACACTTGAAAGGAATTAAGAATGTGTTCAGGACCAATCTCTTAATTATTTACCCATTCATCAAATCACCGAGTATTTCGAAAATTAATTGTCTTCACTGAATATCTTGAAAAAAATTGTATTGCTAATTGTCTTTTGCTAACAAATCATTGGTTAACTTAAAACTTCTATTGTTATTACTATTGTTGCATCTACCAAACTTTTTCGTTACTTCAACGAAACCCTTAAACAAAACAAGTCGTTTGCCTAAACAAAATAATTTTGTTGCTTTTCTAGCAATAACAAAATTTGGTTAGTAAAACCAAACTTTTTTTTCGGTGAACCAAGGACTGATGACAGGAAACATTGATCAATCGTGACCTGCCGAATGGGCTGATAATAACCCGAGAAACTCTGTAGCACTGTCCGGTAATGTGTATTCCCAGGAAGTAGCATTCCTAATCCTGTGTGTTTCCGGTCGATTGTTTCGAAGGACCGTAAACCAGAGGATTTACGGACATTCACGTGAATTTAATTACTCGAACTAGATTCGCCAAATCTGAACCTTCATGGATCGTTGGGAAGCTGATAGCGAAATGTCTGTATTGTTCTGAGTGCAACTTTCATGTGTTAATCTCATGTTCCAGAATATGAAACACAATTTCCTGTTAGTTGAGGTCCTGACACACATGTAGATGATTATCTTCTGGCAACTAAATTTCATTCAAATATAATTATTCTGGTAGTTTATCTCTCACTGTTTTCACTTGGAGTGATGAACTTTTAATAAAACTTAAACGCTTAAATAAAGGAGCAAATATATTCTCTTGTCTTTGTATTGCTACTACGTTTGTGCGCAGTCCATTTAAAATCAAATGTCAACAAATCTACAACGGAAAGTTGGTGCTTGTGAATTCTCTTTTGTTAAAGCTCCTTCGGCTTTAACGTAGAGATTCTCATCATGCATCTCATGTTTCTCACTCGATTTTGTCTAAAATCTGAATTTTCGTACAATATTTACAACGAAAAATCTAATGGTGACCTTCACTTTGACCTTAAAATTAACTTTCAAGGTGATTTCTAGGTAAAATTTGATTTTTCACATCGGCTGAAGGTCATTTAGGCCGAAACAAGGTCCTGCTTCGGTCAACGGGACGGCTGTATATTTCCTAAGGTAACTGATCAGATAAAATCTAATGGTGACCTTCAATTTGACCTTAAACGTGCCCTTCAAGGTCATTTAAAGGTTAACTTCGTTTTTTTTAATTGGAACGACCTGACCTGAGGAAATACATATCCGTTCCGTTAACCCAAGGCGGGCCTTGTTCAGGTTTGAATGACCTTCAGAACACCCGCAAAGACACTACTGACCTATGACCGGAGTACTCTGTATATTATATAAATTTCTGCACCTCGGGCTGGCTCTGCTTATTCAGATATTCCAAATAATGTACACATTTTAATTTACACATGTAACACATACGTGTTTAATTTATCTTTTTTTTTAATTTTAAAAAAAGTGCGCATCTTACATAAAAAAAAATTTGTTATTAAACTTTTTAACGCAACTTGGGTCCATTTTCGATAAATTTAAATCGTTTATGTAAATTAGGCGAAAAATTTTATTAGTTAAGATTAACTTGTAGCCTGCCTCGTTTTTTCAAAAAGTTATTTTTTTTTTTTTTGAATGTATTCTTATAAAAAAAGTTTATTAAAAAGTTGTAGATTGCTTTGCCAAACATTTGATTTTCTTATTTTTCAATGTTATTTTTCCCGATTGAAATAAAAACTACGCGTTCTTTATAAAAATCATTAATACACAATGTGTAGACCTTTTTCGCTTGAACAGATTTTTCCCAATTTTTTTCGTAGCTTGTGTTGTTTGTCTTAAAAATTAATTTTTGTATTTTTAATGTTGTTTTTTTACGGATAAAGCAAAAAATACTTGTCTTATGAAAAAATGAATAATGCTAAATTTATAGATATTTTTTAGATGTTCAGTTTTAATTTATTCAATATTGTTTTTATCTTGCATAATTGACAGAAAAATTGAATCTTTGATTCTTCGTTATTTTCTGTGCCCTTAAGATTTAAATGTTTAATTTTGCGAAAAAAGTAAAAAATTTATGATAATCTTGTTGGGCCTTCAAAAAATAGCAGTTTTTTACTTTTTTCATAGCGTGTGTTATTTTGCCTAAAATTTTCATTTTCGTTCTTTTTTTAAATTTTTGTAAGTAAGTAAGTATCGAAAAAATTCATTGGTGGAAAATTTTTGTATTTTTATCTACTACCAACAATCGTACAGAGGATTTTTGAATTTTGAAAAAAAAACGGAATCAAAATTTTTTATCCAAAATGACTGACTCAGGAAGTGGATATTCTGTTTTCGACACTAAAATGTTATACCTAAGGCCAATCTAATAGATTTTTTTTTTAATTTATCATGCTTACATACAGACAAACAAAAAGACAGAAAATTTCGTAAAAACTTGTTTTTCGGATTCAGAGGGTCTTAAAACTTGGAAATTGAAACACAAAAAAAGTTGGGGTCGAATTTTACAATCTAATATATTCTCTTATGAGAATGCAAAAAGATTAAACTTATAGAAAACTAAAGATGAGTTTCAAAAGCTAAAAGATGATATTTCGAAAGAAAAAGATTTATTATTCAACAAAGAAAAGATTTTATATAAATGAACTTGTTAAATAAATTTTATTTTGTTAAAAAAAATGGAGAAGCAACAATTTTTGTTGCTGTCTCTCATTTGCTAATGAATGGGATTATTAATTCAATGTAGGAACACATTGTCGTACATCAATTAGAGAAAAGATTATCCAACAAACTTAAAAAAAATTTTTGTTTTTCCAGATATCAGGAGGAACTTTTTATTTTTGAAAAGATTTGCAAATTCTTTTTTTTTATTTTTATCCAAACAGATTTTTTTCACAATTAGACAACTTTTTTGTATTAAAATTTATTTACTTGTTCTGGAACGAACCCGGTTTTTTATCACAGCAACAGACTAATTCGAGTGACTGACGAAATCAGGATGTTATAAGTTAATTTAATAACATTTCTTAAATCTTTTGCCCTTATTTTTTGTTAAAATTCTTTCTCTTTAAGTGAGCTCTTGTCACAGGTGCACAGATACCATTTTCCAGAGGATTAAATCCTTGGGGTTTGCTAGACTGAGGGTGAAGTTAATTCGACCCACGTGTTTCTCCTTCAATAAGTGGCTAAGGTAAAGCTCACACTCACTGTTCGGCCGATAAACCAAACATACGAGGGAGTTAGAATCCACTTTCAAACTTACGAAATCAATTTTCTTTTAGTGCTCAATTTTCAGGGACTAAATGATTAAAAATTGAAAAATTGGAAAATTAAGAAATCAAAGTATTTAAAGTTAAATTTTACAAAACATTTTCCATATTTTTTCAAATATGCGAACATTCTTAATTTCAATGACTAATTTTTTTCTGAAGAAAGTTCTTCTTCTTTTGGTCCGCTGGAAATCGAATCACAGAACCTGCAATTGCCGATCGGCTGCTTTTCCATTAAGCTACCTGAGAGATCTAGAGAAGAATCCTTTTTTCAGAAATACACGAATTTTCATGCCAGGGTTTACAAATACAATAAAATCTGTGGTAATGTCAGAGAATAACATAATTTTTTGACGTCTATACAGTTACAGTTACAGTTAAGACAATCTGTTATTATCTGATGATAATAAAGATTCCTTAATAAATTTAACTTGCAACACCTAACATAATCATGTGTTTATTTCTGAAAAAGGATTCTTTTCTCGGTCGTTCCAGTAGCTTAATGGAAAAGCACCCAAACAGCATTCAGAAGTTCTGTGGTTTAATTCCCAGCTGAGCGAAAGGAGAAGATATTTTTCTTCGAAAAAATTCAATTACATTTTTTTTTAATTCACATTTTCATCCTGTCTGTTTAGACCTTACAAAATTTTTTTATTCTCTGATGATAATACAGATTCTTTGAAAATGTTGACTTTTAAAACCAAGCATAAAAGTGCGTGTACTTCTGAAAAAGGATTCTTCTCTCGGTTTCATCGAAGCGAAAAGAGATCTTTTTAGAGAAACAAATGATTTAAATTTTTTTAACTTACAGCTGTATCTTGTCTGCATAGGTGTTAAGAAATTCTTCTATACTCTGTTATTAATTCAGATTCCTTAACAAATTTGGCTTGGAATGCCTAGCATAATAATGCGTGTATTCCTGAAAAAATATCCTTCTCTCGATCTCGCTGGAAGCTTAATGGAAAAGCACCCGACCGGAATCGGAAGTTCTATCGTACCGTTTCCAGATAAACGAAAGGAGATCTTTTTTCAGGAAAACATTAATTAAAAAATTCTTTAATTCACAGCTCCATGTAGTCTTTGTAGACGTTAAGAAATTCTGATATTCTCTGATGATAATCCAAATTCCATTAAAAATGTGACTTTTAACGCCTAGGATAATAACGCGTGTATTTCTGAAAAAGGATTCTTTTCTCGTTCGTTCTAGTAGCTTAATGGGAAAGCAGCCACCCGGCAATCGGAAGTTCTGTGGTTCGATTCCCAGCGGAGCAAAGGAGAATATCTTTTTTTTCAGAAAAAATGTAATGAAAAAAATTATAGAATTAGAAATACAAAGAGAACTGGATCTTTGTTCTTTGTTATTTTATAATAAAAAATACATATTGCACTTTATTTAATTCAAACCGTTCTAAACAAAACAACTTTAGTTAATGAATAATTCACAAAAAAGTTACATAGCTTTAAATTAAAAATTTTTTTAATTTGAACCTCTCATGATTGAAAAATTTTAGACCAAAATTTGAAAAATAAGAGTAAGAATCCACTTTCAAATTCACGAAATCAACTTTATTTTAGTGCTCGGTCCTCAGGGACTGAATTATTTAAATTTAAAAGATTGGAAAAATTACCAAAAAAAGTGTTTAAAGTTAAATTTTAAAAAGCATTTTAAGTATTTTTTAAAATGGGCGAAGATTCTTAATTTCAATGATTTATTTTTTTCTAGAAAAACTCTTCTTTTTTCGCTCAGCTGGGAATCGAAGGACAGAACTTGCCATTGCCTTTCGGCTGCTTTTCCATTAAGCTACCTGAGAGATCAACAGAAGACTCCTTTTTTAGAAATACACGAATTATTATGGCAGGGTTTACAAATACAATTAAATCTGTGTTATTGTCAGAGAATAACAGAATTTCTTAACGTCTATGCAGACTAGATGGATCTGTAAATTAAAAATTGTGTTTAATTAAATTTTTTCGCAAAAAAATCTTTTAATTTATAGTTAAATCTAGACTGTATATATGTTAAGACATTCTGTTCATCTCTAAAGATAATAAAGATTCCTTGACAAATTTTACTTGTAACATCTGGAATAATAATGTGTCTATTTCTGAAAATAGATTCTTCCCTCGATCACGCTAGTAGCTTAATGGAAAAGCACCTAAACAGCAATCAGAATTTCTGTGGTTTAGTTCGCAGCGGATCGAAAGGAGAAGATCTTTTTCTCCCAAAAAATTTAATTAAATTTTTTTTAATTCACTTGTTCATCTAGTCTGTATAGACCTTAAGAAATTTTGTTACTCTCTGATGGTAATGCAGATTCCTTGAAAATTTTGACTTTTAACACCTAGCATAAAAGTCGTGTATTTTTGAAAAGGATTGTTCTCTCGGTACCTTTAGTAGCTTAATGGGAAAGCACCCGACCGAAAATCGGAAGTTCTGTGGATCCATTTCCAGCGAAGCGAAAAAGAGATCTTTTAAGAGAACAAAATTCATGAATTTTTTTTTATTTACATCTCTATCTTGTCTACATAGGCTCGCTGGAAGCTTAAAGGAAAAGCACCCGAACGGAAATCGAAAGTTTCATGGTACCATTTCCAGATAAACGAAAGGAGAAGATCTTTTTTCAGAAAAAATATAATTAAAAAATTCTTTATTTGACAGCTTTATCTTGTCTGTATAGGCGTTAGGAAATTCTGTTTTTCTCTGATGATAATACAGATTCCTTAAAAAACGTGACTTTTAATGCCTAGGATAATAACGCATATATTTCTGAAAAAGGATTCTTTTCTCGATCGCTCTAGTAGCTTAATGGAAAAGCACCCAAACAGCAATCAGAAGTTCTGTGGTTTGATTCTCAGCGGAGCGAAAAGAGATCTTTTTCTACGAAAAAATTTAATTAAATTTTTTTTAATTCACATATCCATTTTGTCTGTTTAGACCTTAAAAAATTCTGTTCTTCTCTAATGATAATACAGATTTCTTGAAATTTTTTACTGTTAACACCTAGCATAATAATGCGAGTGCTTCTGGAAAAGGATTGTTCTTTCGGTCCCTTTAGTAGCTTAATGGGAAAACACTCGACCAGCAATCGGAAGTTCGGTGGTTCGATTCCCAGCGGAGCGAAAGGAGAATATCTTTTTTTTTCAGAAAAAATGTAATTACTCGGATCTTCACGCGATACACATCAAAAAAGTGTGTTTAATTTTAATTTTAATTTCCAAAAATGTCGGGC
>JAAAKG020097079.1:0-16051 GCA_010014905.2 Druon quercuslanigerum
ATAAACATTTTATATTTTTCATTTTAAATGTGTGCCGATTCTTTTATTAATTTCAAAAATTAGAATTGACACCCAACAATATTAGATATTATGCCGTCATATCCATATATTATGAAAAATTGAATGTTTGAGGATTCTTATATCAAAAGCAAAGGACAATTAAAAAATATTCGTTGAATATCTTAGATTCTCTCCTTTAATATCTTGGATATTATCAGTTAAAATCTTCGATTTAATATATATGATTGCTCTACTTTAATATCTAAATCTCTGTCCCATAGTTAAATCGCTAAGATATTAACTAGTAATATCGAGATAGTCTGCGTCAAGATATATCGTTCTTCGCCTGGGAAGGAACTGAGATCCATTGGCTACAGATTTAAAGACAAAAATACGTACATACCTTTTACAGGGCTTATTCCACCATTTCAAAAAAAAACTGTGCGACCACTGAAATTCTATCACAGAACAGAGAATATATAGAATAGTTTTACATATGAGTTTCAATTTGTAAGAAATTCATCGACGGAGCTATCTTTCCCTGTGGCTCCTTGGAGAACTTATTGTTAGCGGTTCACGATTGTAACTTTAAGTGTGTATGTGCATGTGAATGTGGCTGAGTGAATATGAATAGTTTTGTGCGTGTATTATTTTACGTCGATATATGTCTCGGGAAGGAAGGAAGCGCGATTGCGGTTCACAGTCGCGGCCGTTCCGTCACGAACATAAAAACGCAGCAGTATGTGCCAGAGTGCTGCAGCAATCTAGTTTTATTTCACGACTCATATTCCTTTGTGCCAGTCGTCTGCAATGTGCTCCAAAAGTAACAACGTATCGTTGTTACAAGTTAAAAACCTTTCTAAAAAACCGCAGTTCAAAACCAAAAGTAAGGGTGAAACGAAAATAGAAAATACTTTCAAATTTTCCAAGGCTCCAATTTCAAAAGTTTCATTCTTTTCCATGTTTAGAATTTCTCAAAAATGTAATCATTGTTCCAATTAAACTGTTCTGGTTTCAATCCAGCAAAGCCCTTACTTCGGGGCGGTTTGTTTATATTGTAAATCCTCTGAAAACTTGATTTTTTCCCTTGTTGCTTGCATCATTTTGCGTTGCCCCCATTGGATTAGACTTTAGTTAGAAATATATCCAAGGGAGTATATATTTTCTGAGTAGAATATGGAAGTGTAAACTAGAAAGGGTTGATAGTACGAATTCTTATACTAGTTTCAGTGTCTATAGTTTCATTTTTTAAGTTGAAATGGAAGATAGCTGTTCCTATACTATCATAGAGTCGAGCAAACTATAATCGCCATTCGCCACACCCTGGTCACATCTGGCTTTTCTTACAGCTCTGGAAACCACCGTTCGCTCATCCCGACTCCACGACCCATTCTCCCAGCGATGTCCTCTCGGGAAACTATCTGGCAAACCAAGCTGAAAGGCATTTAAGGATTTATGCTTCAAGAAAAAGTTTTCAAGACAGATAGTATGCAGAAATTCTTTAAATTTAGTTGAGAGAATCTAACAGCAATTTAGAAAAATCGACTGTTGTAAACATGTTAAGACAAAAGTTTCAAAATCCTTTCAGATTTGCTTTGAAAATTTGTTTACGTAATATTAAGATTTCTAACCAAATTAAAGGATGAACTACACAGGCAGACCACAGGCTGCGGAAACTTTATGAATTTTTAAATTTCGGATTGTTCGAATTTTTTAAATACTAAAGCTCATGTGGGGCTGCAATTTCAAACAAACAGTTACAATTTTAAGAGGTCAGACACCATAGGTCAAAGATTAAAGGTGATCTTTATTAAATAAAAGCTAAGAGATCAGAAATTAAGGGTGATAGAACATAGGCTAAGGCATCAAAGGGAAATGTCAGAAATTATGTATCAAAGACGATGAGAAAAAATCAAATATGTGTGTTAAAATAGTGGACAAAAGTAGATGATCAGAGATCAAAGATAAAAGGGCATAGATCACGTATCATATCCCAAAGTTACGCATCAAATTGGAGAGGTCAAATATGAAAATGTATAGGTCGCAAATAAAAAGCCATAAATAAAACATCGTATGTAAAAAGTCAGATTTAAATTGTAAACAAGGAGAATTCTAAAGTCATAGGTCTAGTGTCTAAAGTGAGACATCATAGGTCAAATCTCCCCCTACCCCCTCTCTTTCACTCTCTCTATGAATGTCTACGCTGCTCCTTTCACCTGTCAACCCTTTACGTCCTAAATATACACCATTAGCACAATTTTGAGTTTTTGGCTAAGCAAATTTTTTCCAAAGGTCTGGCAAGCCAAATCCCAGAGTCGTAGCTTAAATTAACAATATATACGCCTTGAGAGACAAACAGACGGCCAACCGACATGATTAGGGTTTCTCCTACGAAACCCTAAACATGTTGACGATATAAAAAGTCACAAGACTTTCAAATGTTATGCTTCAATTTATTTAATCTTACTTGAACTGCAAAATGTATTTTTTTTACCTAATTATTCTTATAATTTGTTTCCTTGATGGTAAAATCAACTTGAAGGTAATGATGAGTTTGATATTTCACATTCATTAGGGGCTTTTAGGACATTCTAATTAGTGTAGCAATTTATGAAATTAACGCAATTTTATCCTCAAAAAATTACACTTACAAGTAGCGCGTTAATTAAAGCTACGCTAAAACCCAATATTTATTTCGTCTCCGGAGCATCGAGCGGTGATTAATGGATCGCTGCTAATTTATCAGGGATTTGTTCAATTAAACCTTATTTTTGCCATTTCACTTTTTTTAAATTTGCTTTTTCGTGTTGAATAGCTAATAAACTGTACGTAGGTCCTAATTGTAATAATTTAATGCACCTATATTTATAGATAAACAATTCAGCACATTTCAAATTGAAACTAATTAGTTCTAAAGTAGACTCAATATAATTATAGGCCGTGGGTACGGGTACCGATATTCCGGTACAAGTACGCAAATTTTTCGATACGAATAGGAGGAGCTGGAAAAGGTTCTATTCGTACCGAAATCTCAGTACGAATATCGGGATTGTTGTGTAGACACCACCATATTTGTACCGAAATTTCGGTACAGGTAAACACTTCCATAAGTAAATTTGTATAAGATTTTCAACTTAATATCCGTAATTTTATTGAAAGTACTAAAAACTTTAGAGATGAAATCTAGAGATTCATTTGACAACCTTTTTCTTTAGTCCTGAAATCTGTTGTTTTATTTCAAATAGGTTAATCTGAAACAATACCATTTTTACAATTCTGTTTTGAATTGTTATATTTTGGAAAAACTTAGCAAAATAATTCGAAATTTTTTAACTTCCAACTCAAAAATTTGTTGCTTTTGAGTAATAAAAATTAGTTTTCCTAAATTGCAAACAGTTAATATAATATTTTCTTGAATAAATAACAAAAACTCCTTAGAAAGCAAGTAATTATTAAATCTTTCATTACAGAAAACTTTATGCAATTTTTTTCTAAACTGAGAAAACTCGAGAAATTTGGGTCCTGATCACGCCAACTCCGGCAAGTCACATTTGCAACTGGGCTGTGTGAATAACATGATTCGTCGTATATTTTTCCTAATTTTTGATAGACTTAAATTTTTGTCGAAATCAGTGTTGCCACAATGTGACTTGTCGCAATATGACTTGTCACAATTGCGTTCTGCCTCAATGTGGATTGCCGGGGTTGGCAGGACTTATGCCAGAATTTTAATTTTTGAAATTTGTCTATATTTTTTATTTAATTTGTAACTAAGAAAATTTGAATTTGCAACTGTTAAATCTTGAATAATTTTAACTCCAAACCAGTTTAAAATGTAACAATTTTGTGAAATGAGACATTTAAATTGTCCAGGAGTTGAGAATTTAACATTATTTCATTTTGAAATTTTTAAGTTATTCAGGAAATTTGCATAAAATAACATAATATTAAAGTAATTTCATTCAAAATTGCTAAATTTTTATTATTATTCAATAAAATTTTTTTATTAAAAAATGGTTTAACTATTTCATTTAATGTACCACAGTACAAAATATCAGTTTCCTGATACATATTCGTGCACACCTTAATGAGATTTGCACATATAGTGTGTAGTGATGATTGATTAACCCAAGCTGAAAATAGATAAATGTGTTATCTACTACGCGTAAAATGCTGAATAACTAAGTTAGGCTCAAGAAATGAAGATACTTTCTGTTAGATTTTAGAACAGTCTATTATGCCTTGGATTCTTTTG
This sequence comes from Druon quercuslanigerum, assembly GCA_010014905.2. Lineage (NCBI taxonomy): Eukaryota > Metazoa > Arthropoda > Insecta > Hymenoptera > Cynipidae > Druon > Druon quercuslanigerum. Next base: position 4,256 of record JAAAKG020097079.1, read on the forward strand.
ATGAAAAAAGTAATACCAGTGTACACGCGCCTGTCCTTTGGCGTAGAGATATTAAATCTACTTCTAATAGTAGTCATCGCATGACGAGGCAGCGGGCAGGTGCCGCTCTCTTTTCAGTGTAGATATTTTATCAATCTTTTTTGACAGTTTTCAATCGAGCTAACGTACTTTTTAAACTCAGAAGACCGTATTATTGATTCATTTCAATGTGAATTTTAAATATGAGGCAAAAATCACAATTTAGGCTCAGATTAATTATGGCGGATAACCTTTCAAGCTCAACCACATTCAGTTTACTTAAAAAAGATACAACTTTAAAACTAAAATAAAAAATTAATTAATTTTGAAACTATCTATACCGCTCTAAATGCACGCGTTATATTTTTTATCACAAAATTTGCATGATTTTGTAATTTTCGGGACATAGGAGGGGAAATTCGACTGAAAATACTCATTTGCCACATGTCTCGTTTCCAGCACCAGGACCCTTTACTCAGCTGTAAGAGTGAGACGGACTTTTTCCGTGATGAGTAAGGCGACGTAGTGGTGGAAACGAGATATCTGGCAAATTAGGACTTAGGACCGAATTTTTCTTCGCTGAAGACTCCTGCGATATTGAAGTGTGATTTCCTATCGGAACCCTGAGATCGATACTTTTTTCTTTTTTTTACAGAAACGCGTATATATTCTAAACTACGATCGACAAATATTTCAATTAAAGGTAATTTTACCCTCATTTAACCTACTTTTTCACAAGAAGCATACTTCGTTTCATATATTTCACACTAACGTCCAAGATATCAAAGTTATATTTTCCATGGAAAAATGTATTACAAATCATTATTTCTGCATAATTCATTATTTATGGCTCTCCTATAAAGTTCTAAAAAACAAAGATAGGACCCTATCGTACTGAAGCCAGGATACCTAATAATCATGAAAAGGCCAAATTTAGAAAACGATGCAACTAAAATTATCTCTCTCAAAGAAACAAGCTCTTAAATGAAGCCATTTATTTAAAGGATTTCTAAAGATATTTATCTCGTCCTTAGAAATACTATAAATAATATTATTGTCCAACGGATTGGAGAATACACAAAAGCCTCGAAATTGCGAATCGACCGGACGAATTATGAGACAAGCGTTGCTTCCTGTTATGACGGAAAAGTTTGACAGCTCGTGCAACAGTTAGCGCTCACCCCTTCCTCTTGGCGCACCCTATTTCCACCCCTTGTTATCCAGTCCAACTTGCTAGCAGGCAACCTTTCCCAGCTTCCCTTCTCGTTCACAGACGACCACGCGCCGTGGTGCGGGGTTGAGTCGTTTTCCACCCACCCACCTCACCCACAGTTCCAAGCGAACGAGACGAAAGCACACGAATACGTGACGACGCATAAATCGGCCACTTAAGCTCACCAAGCTTTCCAACTGGTCGAAGGAAATCCCAGAGAACGGGCTCCGGAGGGAATATCAAGGGCTGAGGGTGAAACGATCGATCGATCGTTCTGGTCTTTTTGTACTTTACATCCAAGCGGGAACAATACGTTTTTCCTATTCGGCTTCGATAGTATCCGTGCGTCTCCCAAATCCGCGTGAGTTTGATAAATATCGACGACAGTATGTATGTTTTCGTAGATTCAGTCTCCTCTGTACCGCAAACCTGGGCAATGATTGTACTTTGCGTAGAGAATTTTATGTGCTTTCAATCAAGGGAGAGGGGGTGGGGGTGTTTCCGGATATGAGTCATTATAGGTAGTGATACATTTGATAACGATACTGCCAATTATATATATAATAATCTTTAAATTCATTCATTCACTTTATCCACAATGAAGCTCCTATAATTTCGTTCACTTATCACGTGCTTTTTTGCCTCTTGATTTTTTTTCCAGCCAGTTTGAAATGTAGTATAATACTAGTCAGTCACCTGGCTAGATCGGTGTAATAATCATTTTTATCTGGCTTCAGGATCATTTAAAATTAGACGCAGTTTTACGAAAGTTCTAAAACTTAACTAATTACGGCTACATTTTCTTCATGAAAATATCAATAAAGCGTTAAAATTTACGTACCTTTCAAATGTAAACCTTGAAAATTGAATAATTGGCATTTCTTTTTTTTTAGATTTTAATTTTTTTAATTTAAGAATTTTCAATCGTAACTCTTTAAAATTGAAGAAATTTGAATTATAATGATTTATAATTGAAAAGTTTTTAATTTTTAGAACTTAAAAAATAAAAATTGTGCAAGTTTCTAGTTTTGAAATTAAAAATACTATAATTTTGAAGATCTACATTTCAAATTTGATCAGTTTGGAAGATATAAAATATTTTAAGAGCGTGCTAAAAATCATCACAATTTAAGAAATTTTATTTCAATATATCTTTAAAATAAAGAATTTTAAACAGTCAATTGTTAAAATTGAATAACTTTCAAATGGACTTTTAAAATTTTTTGAAATTTTAATTATAAATATTAAACAATTCACATTGAAAAATTCGGCAATTTTTATGATTTGAATTCGAAATCTCTTCAATTTAAAAATGTATAATTAAACACTTAACATTTGATCAAAATTTAAGAATTTTTATTTATATATCTTCAAAATGAGACAATTTTCCACTGTACCCATATAGCAGGTTAATCTAAAAAACCAGTTTGAAATTTGGTTTTTGGAGTAACGCTGAAAAATTATAGAACTTTGAATTGTAAATATTTAAAATTTTCAATTTCCAAAAACAGCAGAATGTAAAAAATGGTATTTATACATTTTAATAATTGAATGCTTTTAAATTGTAAGTAAATTTTACATCAATCGGTTTAAAATATACAAGTTAAAAATGAAGGATCTTTAATTGCAAATATATTTAAAATAGACCTTTTTTTTTACAAAGATATTCAAAATTAACTTTCTACAAAAATACGTTCGAAATTTAATGATTTAGAAAAATAAACATTCAAAACTAAAGAAGTTGGTGAATTTTCAATTGTAAACCTCCTCAAAATGGATCAATGACAAAAATGAAGGACAAATTAAGACAGAGAATTCCAGAATGCCTTTTAAGAACATTTTTTACGTTATAAAATCCCAACAGCTAAAACAGATGGCACCCACATCAACCGCATGTTTTCATCCACAACTATATCAGCAGCAGTAGAATCCATGATCCCTTCAATTTTCAGCAAGTGCGTCCAAAAATTGTTATAATATTTAATCTTCGTACACTCAAAATTATGGAAAACCCACCACGATCCCACCTCACAACATAAATGGCAAAGTGAAAGAAGCAAAGCAAGATTTAGTACCCCAAAGATCTAAGGTTAAATATGAGCTGCCCTTCGAGGAATTTGACATATAGAGAAAAAAACAGCAGAATGTTCGGTCAGTGATCATCATCATTATCAAAAAACATTTACTTTATAGGACGTTCTCGCATCATTTGAATAAAGTGCAATCGAATTCTCACTTTTCAGGAGGCTCATAACATATGGTGGTTTCGAATAATAAAATAATTAATGATACAATATTCTTGCCTCATCTAACTATTTTTATATAACTATTTTGTTTTCCTGTGGTGAACATCATGTTACAGCATTTGATCGGGATGAAAAAGAAACCCCTGGGCCAAGTATTGAATCAATATTCTTAGATGACCTTTTCGAAACTATAACGGTTAATTTTGTCAAAATAAAATAGAAAATAAAAGATGTTGAATAAATTGATGAAGAACTTCACTTGAACATGGGGCAATAGAGTCGGTAACAAAATTGGATATTATTGATATGCATCAGCCACTCTTCACTTGAGTTGCGCAATTAGGTTTTAATTAGCAGCCTTCGTATTGTCGGGAAACCGTTGGCAGGTGAAACTTCAGTTACATTTATATATCTAGTTTTGCTATTGTTTTCTATTGACATTACTATTTATCAGTTATTTTTAAATCATGCGCTAATTATCATTGAAATTCAAATTGTTTCTACACACTTTACTTCGAGAAATAATCTTCGGGATTTTTTTGCAGAATCTGAAATCCGTTCAACCTGATAAAATTGTAATCCATTTGCATATACATAAATTTGTATATTGTATGTGGAAGAAATTTGTAAAATAATATTATCCGTCTATTATTATTTTACGATAAACGAAGTATTCTTTTTATTTGATTCAATATTCTTCCTGCACTTATGATAGTGGGATCTTTTAGGTGACCTAAAATTAGGCTGAAATTTACATAGAAGTGAGGAAGCTGTTCACTAGAAATAACAACTAAAATGAAAGGCCACCCAATCAGGAAAATCGCTCGAACCGAGTACATTAGCACAACATACGGAAAAGTGAACCAATAAATTCTTTCCAAGTCCCTCAACCACGTTAGCACGCGCTCTCAGCATATGTAAAGACACACAAGAAGCTTGACAAAGACAAGGTGGCAGGTGCGTGGGTGTACGCTCGGCTCCCTCGGCTATCTGCACGCATATGAATGGACACAAATCAGGCTAACTATTTGGGTCGGGGTTCAGGATCTAGGGAATGAGGGGTCTTCGAGGGTGGTTAGTTTTGAGTATAGAGGGTGGCCACCGCGCCGGTTGGTTCTGAAGTCCGAACGTGGCACTAAGAGCGACGGCTGCCGGCGACAGCTTCCAATGCTCGACCAATCACACTCTTGGGACAGTCAGCAATCGCGATTGCAATGAAGGATGTGCCAGGATAATTACCACATGTCTTCTTCGTGCCACATCTCATTAGTCAAGCCTCCAAAGGTCACTTATTTCATTCCTCAACGATTCCATATATTAACTAAAACATTGGGTAAACCATCTCAATTTAAAGTTTCTTAAAAAAAGTTGTTAATGGCCCTAAAAAAATAACCTCCAATTCTGAGCAAAATCGGAGTGTTTCACAAAATTAAAATGAAGAAAAAGTTATTTTTGTTGTACTTATCATAATTTTAAAGAGCAGGGCGTGGCTTATGGTGGGCGTGGCTTCTGATCGGCTTGGTTAATGAGAATAGATATATGCTGTCTCACAGTGGTTGAGTCAAAAGGCCACGACTCTGTCTTAGCATCTTTGTCCTTTGAGCATTTAATTAGGAGGGATGTTTAGAGGCATTACTTCTAGAAAATATAACTGATAGGTGATCCTAAGTGATTGTGATTATTCAATTGTTCTGAAGAGCAAAATAAATGGGCGTGTCTGGATCGTATAAGTTACTAAGAGAGTATTTCGAGGGGCGTCGTTAATTAATCGGTACACGGGATATGGTTACTTTGGAATATTACCAAGGCAGTCTATAAGGCGTTGTAAGATAGGTTGCTCAAAAGGAGGCGTGCCTATAGAACTTTCCTATGAAAACATCATGAGGATTTTTTGCATAGCAAGGCAAATAGAATTAATTACAAACGATAAAGTTGGAAATTTTTTGGATATCTTGAAAGCCGAGTCACAGTTGTAGGATCAAGTTGCAGTCCAGAGAATGCTATTTCTTCCCCACCGAAAGCATAACCTTCACGTTACCATGCGACCACCTTCAAGCCTGGAAGGTATAACCGGAAGGCCATTAGCCAAATTGCGAGGTGTCTGCTCGTTGTACCGCTCTATTACCTTTCAGCCTGATCCTCGGTCCCGGTGCTAGCAACCTCATCTCTCTTCCGAGCCATTCGTCGGGTTGAGGATACCGCATCGATCTGGCGTTAGTGCCGTCTTTTAATTCGCTCGTAAGACGAGCCTTTCTCGTCCTCATGTACGAGCACCATATCAAAGTCGTTCATCGTTCCCTCGACCTGAGAATTCAGATCATCGAACACTCGGTTCGATAAGGACCGAGTCCTCCTTTCCGATTGGATGGTGACATCTCATCGTCATGTGCCTTGGATGTCCATATAATTTACTGCCGGCCCGAACAGCCGCACACTGGCTGTCTAATATAAGATTCGTAATCCTTTTCCACGAGAAGCTAAATCCTTCAAAATGTGAATGTAAACTACATTAATTTTGAGAGAATTATAGTGTGATATTTCTTAAAATTTGATTATTAAAGATAAGGTTTTCAAAGAAGTTGATATTCGTCTTATTAGAAGGTTTTAAGAAAATCTTTGCCTATTTTAAAAGTTGTTTCCCATGGGGAAGAAATTAAATAGGCTAGTAAGAAGTTGGGGATTTGCCTTTTTCTGAAAACTTATTAATATTGGTGAACAAGCGCAACCCTCGTTAGATTTCCGCCAGCCTTGTGCATGCCCACTACTCTACAGCAAACTCGCAGGAGTGGCGTCCTTTATGCATATTTGAAAGCCTCCTTCTCACCCTAACCTCTCCGGATAACCGTTGACGCCGAGGTTACGGCGATCGGATATTCTGCCTCGACGATCGATGCTATCCAGGGAAATTTCCGGGAGCACAGAGCCAACCAAGGGATATTGTAAACCGAAGGGATAAGTCACGTGCGCTTCGATTCCTGTTTGTTCCTACGCGTGATCCGCTTCCCAAAATACGTGCCTTCTGCAAATCATCTATTTCCCACTAATAAAGAATTAATCCTTTGGTATTATTTCTAGCATATTTTTTAATTTTTCAAAGATTTGACCAAAGATATCCCTCATCAGATCGATAGGCGAATTCTAGAAATAATACAATCATACTATAGTTTCTTCTTGTTTTATTCAGGTTTTCTTTCTTGTATTCGGGTATTCTTGTATCAATTTTTAGACCTGACACTGAGGAAGGGCGGATTCTAGTAATGATAACGTGTTAAAGAAAGGAGTGCATACGGATTGCAAATCTTGAAGAATTTTTCAGATTTATTTTCTTGATTCTGAAAATGTTATGAGGTTTTCATTAGAGAGTATACTTTCTTACAGAAAATGTAGGCAATACCGTATGTCGGAGAGGATTTCTTCATAGGAACCACCCAACCCGTGTTTGACGATAAGCAATAACTGTATCGACTCTCCGATCAAGCATGAGACAATGGTAAAGTCATACGGAAGAATGTAGGAGGTCAATCCCGAAACTTTGGCAAAATCACTTCGAAACAGGTTCCTGTCTCCCACGAGATCCTTTTTTTGCGTCTTATTTTTCCCAGCCTACTCTTCTAGTCTACTTCTTACTCACTAGGACCGGTGTGACGTTTAGGAAATTTATTTTCTCGATGCCCTAAATTAGGAACTAACTCCTATCTGGAATACGACTTGATTCAATAAGAGAAGGGCTTTTTGTATCTGATTAAGTGTGTTTTACTCTTAGAAATTATAATAATGATTTTTTTTAATATCTTGTTTTAAAGACTCTTTTCAAATTACTTTTTAAAATAATTTTTGGAATGCTATATTATTTAACTGATTAAATCTATGATTAAAGCTAAGTTTTGTAATTTGAAGTTGAGAGCAACTGCTATTAAGTCATATAAGGAGCATTAAAGTACGATAGTTCAGACTGCAGAGCACTAGGGGTCTTATGTGATGCTTGGTGCTAAAATGCCAGCTAATATTGAGAAGCTCTTACAGCATTCAAACCTTGCAAGATGTCTTGCCGCTGACCATTACAAGATCCCTATAGATCCACTTAACTATCGGTAGGATAATCGGGTATGCGAGTGTTTGGGGAATTCGCGTACCGGTTGGTTTCCGAAGTAGGTTATATACACTGCTGAAAGCAACCTACATTTCCTGAAGGTATCTCAGGAAATTGTATATAAACCTTTTACTATTTCATTCCCACTAAATTGGAGTAATCTTACTGGTACCTTGCAAAAACTTTAGTAAGACATTTTCACAGTGAGAAAAAAGGCAGATTTAGAAGATGTCCTCCCAAGGCGAAAATTTTGATATCATTAGGATATGCATTGGAAAAAAACTTGATGTCTTATGTAGCCGTTCGAGTTTCACAAAAACATTTAAGGATATTATATGGATATACATAATATATTTAAGCTAAAAATAAATATAGATTTTTCTCAAAGGGCTATTTAATTTGCGCATGCGCACAATTTGCACAATATATATTTTAAATTACTTAAATTTTTTACAATGGAATAAAGAGAGAACAGAAGATCATTTTGTGTTGATTTATCTAGTTATATATTGAATATACTGCTATTGTTGATTAAGTATGTAACATTAGAAAATAATTATATTTTACAAAATTACTATATTTGTTGAAATCAAAATCGCTCAACTTTAAACGCTTTTCACTCTCCTTGCGGAGATTTTTTTCGGACATCAAAATAAAGTAAAGAGAGTGAAAATTTTGATCCTATCTTGATGTGTGCAATTTCACCGCTAAAAGTATTGAAGAGGACATTTTCACTGAAATGTTGGAGGAAAAATAGCCTTAAGTTGGGCATCACTTATGCGCACTGTAATATTAACAATATTTGCGCTGCAATTATTGTACAAGTATATTTTTTAGCTTTGATTCATATATTATACGTTGTATATTTTCATGTAGATTTATGCAATGACAATAAGCTCTTGTTCCTATTTCAGGGAGTCTGTATATTTTCGGGCAATATACCTTATACTTTAAGTGTGGATTTGTGCAATGACAATAAGCTCTTGTTTCTATTTGAAGGAGTCTATATATTTTCGTGCAATATACGTTATACTTTAAGTGTATAGGTGTATCTATTCAATTATGGTGCCAGAAAAATGATATTAACTTGGAAACGCCCATATACAATGGATGAAAATTATTTCGCAGATACTGCAGAGTTAAGTCATGTAACTTCTACAAAGAAAATAAAAATCTAGGGTTTCAATTCTGTTTCTGGTGATTTTCTCCTAAACTCATTTTGAGCTTTAATTATGCTCACACTCTTTAAAAATCTCTTTAAACAATCTGTAAAAATGAATATCTAGTCCAGCTAGTCGTAATGGAATATTACAATTAAATGCACAATTTTGTAAACAATTTTTCTCGTATTATGCATTTGTAGAATAAAAATTAATCACACACTACGAGATGGGTTGAATGTTTATAGAAATTAAATAAACAAATGCACTATATGGCCATTTTTTACGTCCTCGAAGTGACTATACAATCCAAATATAGGGGTGAGTGGGGTATGGTACTGGACATTGAATAAAATGTCCTATAAATTATTATTAAAATGTGAGTTCGTCGAATGACTTTTGTTTGTGAATTTTGTTGAATGAGGTAGGAAAATTCTTAATAACATTTTTTAGTTACGTTGGAAGTTTGTAGCAGACACTTTTGTATTATATTAAAATGAATAAGAATATAATTTAATATAATATTAGAGAATTTGAAGCCAGGTAATTGTAATACTTTTGAAAACCTAAAATGCCACTTAATCGTGTAAAATAGCTGCAAGATTTTTGAAATGTGATCCAATATATTAAAAGGGTTGCTGCAAAATTAATTGTTAAAAAAATATTGCTCGAACATAATGAACATCTTACCCACCACTATGCATCAAACTTGCAGCAACGTTGCACAGTCCAGAAGGACATCCGCGAAATTGTATCTCTTTTCCAGTAAAAAATGTTCAACGGCCTTTGTGTTCCCTTTGAGAGTCGAAATGAAAAGAGAAGAGTTTGCAAGAAATCGCACGGTCGAATTTGCCGTCGAGCGAGTTGTAGCGAATGAGGCGAGTTCAAGGGGGGTTTAACAAGTGAGCTCCCGTCGACCGAGCCCTTGCTGGAAGAAATTTAGTCCCGCCCGTATCGAGAATACGACACGCTTTCGCTCCCCTGTAATCGCACAAAATATCGTATCAAGAGGAGGCTGGAAGCCTAGGTCGGTGTATACCCTACTGGCGGTAATATCACGAACGAAGATCTTTCGTCGATGAGGCACTGGTAGCGCCGATATTCCTAGAGGACAATAAATTCCAAGGCTGTGAACTCGAAGCGCCGTAAGAGGCGTAGTAGGACGGCGGGTTGTAGGTTGGAGTGCGAGCGAACGGACGAACGGAGGGCTGCTGGATGCATTAATCATCTCCGTAGCCGCTTCGGTCGCACGGGTTCCCTCGTCTCTCGTTCTCGTTCTCTCTGTCTTTTCCACCCGTTGCTATCCTCCTCTGTTATGTCCTATGCTTTTCTATCCTGCTCTCGCCGTTCCAGAGCCACCTCTATATCTGTATAGACATAGACCTCCGCTCAACAGAGCGACTCGAACGAGTAGGAGTACGCTCCGGGGCGCAAGGTAAAATAAATAGTTCGCCGGCATCTTGCTGCCGATGCGACGCGACACTGCCACGTGACATGGTATATATCTACCATTTTCTCACTCTACTCTCTTTAGACCTGCCTGTATTTCATCTTTTTCTCAAATCCACGGCACCTGAGCTCGGCTTCTCATTATCCAATCATACGTACGGTGTCACGCATATGTTGACTCTGAAAGGGTATTTTAGCAGAGTTGAAATACTCATTTCGGTCTGATATCTAATTTCTATTCTTTAACCCTTCACTGCTTGAAACAATATCTTCGCAAAAGGTTATTTGTATCTGAAATTCCGTCACTGTTTATTAATAATTACCTAGGGCGGAATTAAGGTAGCACGCCAGTACATTATCTGTTCTGTACTGGTTCACTACTGGACAACAACTAGCGCACTACTAGACCGGGTACAGTACCAGTAATCTGAATGTTTCTGGGTTAGTACTCGTTGAGCTTAATGGTAAGAATTTGCGAAGTAACCATGCATGAATTACGTAATGCAAGTTTCTGACAATTCTGACCCTTCCCCTAATAAAACATACACTGGGACCGCGATTGACCCGTACTTGATATAACGTTGCATTCGGTAAACATGTAATGTTTACCGCAAGATGAGTAAGAACAGTTCGGAGAGCCCTGATTTACTGTTCAGTCTATTTAGACCAAGCCGAAATTGCTGGTAAATCGCGTTACCGATGAACACTAAAACAATGTGTCCTGAATATTTTGTTAATAAGTGGCCATCCATAAAGGTACGTAACAACTTTTTCTGGCAGAGGAGCTGTTGCGATATGTTATATAGAGAGACGGGATAAATCAATACTGTTACGTAATATTTTTAACAAATCAACCTTGCTGGAAATCTATGTGCCCAAAATAAAAGTACACACACACGCACACACACACACACACACACACACACACACACACACACACACACACACACACACACACACATTATGGTTAAGTTTTGTAATTTAACAATCAAATATTATAATAATATCAGAAAGATTTCATTGCGGTATAAATCTATTAGTAGTTTGAGGTTATTCCATCATTCTGTAAAAAAATAATTTTTTACCATTTTCGAAACTGCTACCACTATCTAACTACTACTATCAGGATCTAAGAAAAGGCTTTTAATGAGGTGTATTGATAAATTTTCCAGGATCTCAAAGAATTTCATAGGACTTAAAATTTCATGAAAGGGCCTAGAAGGGCAAGCATGCAAAAGTTGCCCCCGCACGTATCAAGTTCATATTACCACTATCAATGGATATTGATGTGGCATAAAATTCCTACAAAGGATAACTTAAAAATTTTATTCTTAGGGGAGTTACGGACAAGGAAAGAAAAATAAAAAAAGTCATTTTTCTCGAAAACTACCTAACCGATTTTGATGATCGAAATATATGTTATAGGCACCTGTAAGACTAATTAGAAAAAAAATTATTAAATTTTTAAAACAAAATATAGGGGCAAAAAGATGTTTAAAAAATTTTCAACATTTTTTTTGAGGTTATGTTTTAGAGATACACCTCTAGTTTTTTCTTTGACAAAATGCTCTTATTGTCTACTTCAACATATATTTTACCCAAATTTTTCGTAAGGGTACT
>JAAAKG020097090.1:0-16051 GCA_010014905.2 Druon quercuslanigerum
TTATAAAGCAATGAAAGGAATTAAAAGTACAGAATTTGTCTACGTGAGAAATGGCAAAGGGGAAATGCAATATAAGGCATGCAGGGTAACAGACCCTTTCAGAGACCATTTTAGGGGACGAACCGGAGATGAAGCTATAGAAAACCACAACTGCGTTGTAGAACACAATGCGTTAGAAAACTCAATTAAGAAAGTTTGTGTCATTGAGGTTAGGGATATAATCAAGAACTTAAAAAACGGAAAGGCTTCCGAGGTACACAGTATTGACGCTGAAATGCTTAAACTCGGTGGCGAGTACACACCACACAGACTGTGCAAGAATTACAGAGAGATCAGTTTATTAAGTACCGTAAAGAGGAGTGGGACGATGGTCGTGGGGGCTAAAGCGCAGGCTTTGGGCCCACTCTGTCGGCTTGCGGGTTCGATTCCCGCTTCGCACTCTGGAAGAGCGTCAGTGGCCCATGCGGTGAATGCTATAAATTGACGAATGAATAAATAATTTAAAGTTTAAAATCATATCATTTTAAGCAATTTTAAGTTAGAAACATTAAAAATGTGTTTAAACTGAAAAATGTTAAAATTAGAATTTGAATTATTTTAATTTCAAGGCGTTTAAAAATAAAACTTGTTCAATGGTAATTTATAGATAAAAATGTAGCACCTTCACTTATAAATCAAAAGTTCTGCAAATAATTAAAATGGTAAAAGTCTAAGTTTTAATTTGGCACTCTAAAATTATTAAGATTTAAGGCTTTCTATTTCAAAAAATCCATTGCAATTTCGATTATTTCTATAAAATTGCAAATAATTCGGAATAGTCTGAAATATGGTAATATGTATTTTTTTTGAAACTAAAAATTGCAGCATTTCTTTAGGTAACTTATTCGTAAACAAAAATGCCGCCGTGCTGTCAAAAGTGAGAAATATATTTTGTATTTATATGTATGTGGGTAATGGGTATTGAGTAAGTTTTCCTTGCATTCTCAATCCTTTTCCAATTTGCATCTAATATGTACTTTAAGTTATGAAATATTTTCCGAGAAAAAGAGAGTGGCTTGTTGTCTTGAAGACCTGGATAACAGCGTGCCAACAGATGAGGATCGACTTGCACGAAACAAATATGCTTTATACCTTCTTCTCATCATAAGAAAGGGTGAAGATCTTCTCGATGAACTCAGCACTCAAGTTTACACGGAAGGTCTTCTTTATATTAACGATGCTGTGCCTTCCATCTCGGCAAAATAACCAAAAATACATAAAAAAAAAAATGTTTACAGTTCGGAAATAAACTTTTGAAAGATAATCATCAGCTTCTCTTTTCGAATTTGTGGTCATTATAATTATGTAACACATCAAACATTTGAACGCAATAATCAAAACCTTAATTGCAGAGAGGCCCATCAGTATGGAAGGACACGATTTCTCAATTAGAATCACCGATGAATGAATGACCTTGTATTATTCTCTGAATCAGAGTTCAATTGCTTTCACTTTTTGAGTGTAACAAAGACTTTTTTTGAACACTAAAGAGCGCTATGAAGGGCATCCAAGATCTATTTGAAAGAGTAACCAAAGGAGAGATCAGCACATCCGCTGAATTCATCAAGATTATCCTTGCACCTTTTGTGCCGGATCAAGGAGTTCCCTTTCGAGAGATCTTGGAAAAGATTTGGCTCTCCTTCTCGAGATTGTTGAAAATTCAACTAATCGCAGGGTAAGATGTGAAAATTCTCAATTAAAATTAAAATCGACTTCAGATTCACCAAAAGAAATTGTGAAAAAACATGTTGGTAGGCGCGGAGTTATAACAACCGTTTTCTTTCCTTAACAGCAGATAATTTATTCTTATTCAATATTATTATATGATAAATAATAGTATGTAGGGTATTTTAAAAACTCGAAAGAAAAATGATTCAATACAAAAAAATAAGCAATAAATAATAGAAAAATATTGAAGAAATTAATTTAAAAAGTAGACAAACTACAAAGAAACGATGTATTTAAGACCACTTATAAACTCATAGAAGTACACGAGCATAGCGATTTTAGACAAAAAACCTTTACGACGAAATATAAAAATAATATTATTTTAATTTATTGGTAAGAGAACATAGCAATATAGTTTATTCGACATAATTGTTTATAATAATTGTTATATAAATAAACAAACATAAAAAATACCTTTTTCGAAAGAATTCATTTTTGAAGAATCTATTCAAAATAATAAATTGAAAATTCATACTCAGTGGCTTTTGGGTTCGATGATTAGAAATCTAAAGTCAGAATTTCGACATTTTTAATTTAAGATGGTGGTTCCAAAGTTTTGTAGAAAGAAATATATACTTGCTTGAAAATCTCTACTCGGGTTTTTTTGGGGTTGCTGATTACGAATTTTGTGTTACTACATTAAATATCAATTTTCTCGATCAAATGTAGTATACTCTTTGCAAAATTTTGAAACAGTCATCTTGAAGTCGCCATCTTGAATTAAAACTTTCAAAATTATTACTTTAAATTCGTAATCAGCAACTCCAAAAACTCCCGAATACAGATTTTCAAGCTCGTATATCTCTTTTTACAAAATTTTGGAAACTCCATCTTCAATTCGCCACCTTGAATTAAAAATGTCGACATCCTGACCTCAGATTCGTAATCAGCGACCGCAAAAACCCCTAAGTAGAGATATTCAATTAAATTCACTGAACAGAAAAAATGTGCATCAAAGGGTTAATATTTAAAGAGAGTTTAAAATTTCAGTAAAATCCTTTATATCTTGTGAAATTACCTGAAATACCTTAAAAACACATAAATCCCATAAAATCTTTTGAAAGACTTCAAAATTCTTTGAAAACCCTTAAGGTTTATAAAATATACACTAATGGATAAAGTTAAAGGGTCAACAAAAGTTAACGAATTTTTATGATTTATCAGAATGCTGTGTTTCAGTGAAAATGGCAGTGCGAGAAAAAAAATTTGCAAATTTTTATGCTTTTTTTTAAATCTTGAAATTTATTGGATCTGTTAAAATAGCTAAAAATCTTTAAAATTCCGTTAATCCTTTGAAATTTCTTGCAATATTTGGAAATCTTATACAAATAAAGTTGATTTCTGAGTGTTTTTAAACAGTATTAATTATAGAGAAAATATTAATAGTAAATATTTTTTAAATATTGTTACATAATTCTGTTCCTAATATTTTCTACCACAGAAGAATCTAAGTTGCGAAGCGCAAGTTGCAGGGAGAAGGGGTAGATTGAAGATGCGCATGGCATTACTTAGTTCTCTAGGGGACTAAATGCTACATTACTTCGCTGTGACTTGACCAATTGACAAAAAACCAACTTAGTTTCTTCTGAACAAATGTGTGTAAGTATTAAGTTCTCGCGGGTATTGGAAAAAAAATTATGAAATAAATTTAATTTATTTTTAAAGGTTTCATGCGGATACAATTTTTTTAAAGATACTTGCAAAAATATAAATAATTTTTTACTTTGAAAAATTATATTTTAAATGATTACTAAAACTGTAAAGAAACTCTGGAAGATAAAATCGCAATTGTCTTATTTTAAAAGATTATTAAAAAACGTTAGGAAAAATTCGATTCATTAAAAGAAATATATAGAATTTTTGAAAAAAATCCGAAAACAATTTAAAATTTGAAGACTCCAGATTTTTTGAAATCAAGTTTATATTTTTAAATGTTTTAAAATATTTATAAAAATGTGCCTACCTTTGCCTAATAGGTAAACTAGCACTGATTACTTAAAATAATTACAGTTAAAAAAAGAGACTATGGATAGAGATTCAACCCTACTCGATAAGAAGATGCACCAAGTATTTAAGCAAGACCGATGTAAGTAGGAATTGAATCGTCTCCTGGAGAAGAATGTAGCTTTGAAAACCTTTCTGAGCAAATATCGAAAGTTATTGACTGAGAGAAAGGTCCTCGAGTTCCATGTGCCCGAATGGTCTGTGAACAGAAGAGGACTCTCGGAAGATAATTAATTGAAGTCTCGAAAAATAAATACGGGGCGAACATGGAGATCATCGATATCTTTTATGTGAAACACAATCGATGCACAAGCCCACCAAGTGAGTCTGAAGCCATTCCTTTATACGAGAAAAAGTGGGTTGAAAGGAAAAAATATTTTCGTAAAAGTAGTAATCTTGTAACTTTATTCGTAACAGCATATATTAAATGTATGTGAGTATGTAATATATACAAAATTAGATATTTTTACAGAATACAAAACAGTTAGAGACAGTCTTGTCACAAATGTGTTCTTTATTGAAACATTAAGCTTCATTTTATTTGCAGACATTTATGGACGGAAATTACTAATGCTAATTTGATAAGTATGCCCAATTTCTGGAAATCAAGTCTCCAAAAGCTCTAACACCTAATTTGAAATATCGAAAGGTATCTAAGTGTATCGAACGCACAATATCGACGAGAGTTATATGAAAAGGTCAGTTTATATGGCGCTGCGAAAGATCGAAAGGTTAAATGAAATAGGTCGTAGAATAGAAAGATTTGCACTTTGTGTTTAAATCTCTAAATATTTTCTCAACATAATAGATTCTTAACAAAAAAAGTAGTTATTTTAAAAGTAAAAACTTATAGCTTTCAGAGTTTTTAACCCATCTTTTATATTATTTCAGTTTTGTACTTTCATTGAGGCCATATAAACTACAAACTTCATTGTCTAAATTTATTTATAAATATCGTAGTATTTAAATAACACTAATTATTTCGATATTTCCAGGTGGAAAACTTTTGTTAACTTGATCGCCTTTGTTGAAAGAAATGTAGAATGATAAAAATGGAATTACTGAACTTGGGATCAATGATTTGAGAATGGTTCCACTTAACTGGAGTTGAGTGGAATATCTCTCGAGCGCTTTCGCAATCGGAACTTTAATGGTAAGTTGTTTTCTTTACATAAGACGATAGCTGATCGAACTGGTGATTAGAATTCAGTGCATGTTGCCGTTCATTTTAGCAGCGCCGGAACCGATTTCGCTTCCGTGGTGGCTCGAGGCCTTGGATTTCCGATCTGGATCCATCGCAATGGATATGAACTCCTCGGAAATTCTTTTGTCTAATCCTGTATAAGTCAGAGACAAATCCACTTGATCTTCACCAATCGATGTCATCCTTTTTGACGATTCACTCTTGTTTTCGCTCAGGCGACGCCGTTCTGTTCCTTCTTCTCCGCCTGAGGAATGCCGCTTATGCCTTGGACGTACCTGAGCAAATAGACACTTACATTATGGTTGGTATTTTATTAACATTCCTTAGAGAAATTTACTTCAGTTTTTTTTGTTGAAATTGTTAGAGAAATTAAAGGAGAGAATTTTCTTAAATCATAGACGCATTTACAGCTTAGGTCAGTGAAAGATTGTGATGAATTATATTTGTTAGTAATAACAGGACCGCGAATCTGATGCCAGATTTTTCGATAAATGACAGAAAGTTTTAAATTGCTATGCATTTGCCTGATTTCTCTCTCTCTTTCTCTATCTCTATCTCCTTATTTCTCTGTGCACGAAGCCAATTTACATCGTTGCTATTTCCGGAAATATTCAATCAGGAGAATGTCATTTGTAACTGCAGACAGTACTTTCTCGCGATGGCAGTGGAAGAAAAGACATTGCTGAATCCTAGTTTGATGGGAAATTTGTTTAGCCTTGTTAAGCTCTGACAGGAACGATATTTTTCCACGAGAGAAAATTGATGTTTATTGCATTTTCAATATTTTACCATTTGTGCGTTATCATATCCTAGAACATCCTGGGGGTTTGCTGACTCTTTTCTTAGGATGACCCCGTCTATTATAAGACTAAAATAAAAAATCGTTCGATGGCCTTATAAAATGTCTTAATTTTTGACTTTTTCTGAAAAGTCTTTTTTAAACTTTGGCTTGAAAAAGCTCCATCCTAAAGTTTTGCAAAGTAATGCATCCTATATTTAATTGCGGTTATGGTCAATTAAAGTAGACTAAACAACATGTGAAGTAAAAAAACAAACTTGTAACTGCAAAAGATCAGAAGCTATTACTACCTGTAATGATGTTATTTTTTCTAGAATTTTGCTCAACGTGTAGTTTTTCAAAAGATCTCATTTCGTTACACCCAATATTCATAATATCTATTAATTTTTATATAATTTAGGCCTGCCTTATAGAGGAATAGCCACTTGGATGCATCCTAATAACTAAAACTATTTTAATTCTTTTGCAATTCTCTTGAAGTATTTCGAATTGTTTTGAATTCTTGAAGCGTAGTGTACATACAGATTTCTAGAGGTTAACTCCTCAAGAATTTTTTACTTTAGTTAGTTTAGTTCATGAGCATTTTATTTTATCTATAGTGTTTCCATTTTCCAATGAGTAGATATCCTAATCTTTCGAACTGAAAAAGTATGATCCCATAGTAATCAGAACTTGCTGGAAATAATCTTAATCAGAAAAAATTGACGAGGAAGTGTCTTGGTTGATCGATTTCGCTAACGGCTAAACTCATCTGAGAATATTACAGGAGAGCCCTGAAGCTGGTCTATTTGCCTTGTCTTCGATCTCTGTGGCTGAGCATTTTTTCTCGGACAACTTGATAAAAATCTTAGTAGGCTGATGGTAGCCGCAAGGTATTACGATTGCGTTGAGTACTTACCATTTGCGAGGGCGGTCGACTAGGGTAGGCCATGTGCGGGAAGATGGGCATGGCGCCGTACCCAGGAGCTGCTAGAGGAAGAGTCCCGGCTGGCACAAAGCCGGCAGGATACTTCCCAGGCGGGTGCATTCCATAGGGATGCTGAAAGGATGAAAGGAATCGTGAGATCATTACGCGGCCATTTTCCAGAGTCAGTAGTGGTCGTCCTCGAAATTCCTAAATGTAGGCATCCGATCGCCTGAGGCTATCTACGAGAGTTTCTCTCGTTTCTCTCGGCGTTTCGAGCGGGAAACGTCTCTCGCGCCCGCTGAACTTTCTATCGTGTCACTGACTTATCCCTTCCTCCCGACGAAGAGGTCAAGACTCAAGAGTCAAGATTCTCCGCCGTGATGCAAACAAGAAAACAACAACACCAAAGAAATAATCGCTGCCGCGGAAAAAGAAGAGGAGACTCTTAACCATTTACTTCATTTATTGCATTTACCTGAATTATAGGGTGCACCGGCATCACCGGCTGAACCACGTAGATCGGCTGATGGTTCTTGGGCACCACGTGGTTTTGCGCGATTACCCATTGGTGAACCATGTTTCGAGTCTTGAGCCTTCCCTCGCTCTCATCCTCGGGGTTGGACCTCAAGCAGCCACAGAGCTTTGGAGTCAGGGTCACGCAGATGTACCCGGATACTAGAAGTTCTGCCACACTCGCGATCAGCAGCCCGATGCTCGCCAGAAGTCCGGACCATCCATCCTCGACCTCTACAGCGTGACCGTCCTCTCCCTGAAAAGTTACGAGAATTGTTGTTACCCAACGGATCATTTTCGGCATATGATTCTGAAATTGAAACTGAAGTGGCGGTCATGGGCTTGTATAATTCACGGAACTCACTGGGAAATGCTCTATTTGATGCAGTTGAGGCTGAGATTCTATTAATACGGGGCTCGGACTCACGCCCCTATTGTCACTGTTCGAAACCATTTTTTTTAAATATGAGTTATTCCAAGTATAATTTCTAAATAAAATCGTTTATTTTCGATATATTTTAAATTGTAAATATTTAAAAAAATTATTATGCCAAATTAAAAGATATAAAAATTCAGCAGTTTAATGTAATCACATCCAAGAGTAACGAACGTCAAATTGAAAGCGTTCCAAATTAAAATATCCCTGCGAAGAATTGTGGGTATATTCGAAAGGAATCTGTATTATCAACAGAACTAGTTACTCTTGATTAATGTAGATTTCTCTCTCGATCTCTCTAATAGTTAGAAGATGTGATAAAACAAATTATAAGATTTACCGTTGAAAATGTTAATTTTTCTCACCTATTTTGTATAAAGTGTCGGCTTCCGTTCGTCATTTTGGATTCGCCATCTTGAATTTAGATCTTTTAAAACTATATTTGCAAGCAGAATCCTGTAAAACCCCTATGGACACAATTTTATAGAAATTCAATACAAATTTCAAGTTCGCATACGCCATTTTGAATTTTGGATTTTCAACATGATGTTCAAAATTAGGGATCCAAAAAATCTCAAAACTCACACTTTACCCGATTTCTATCATTTTTTAATAGGTTTGCAATGCTATTGTGCAGTCTGTCTAGGGTATGTCACTCGAGCCCTTTCGGCTGATGATGGGAAGCAAAAATGGGTTTAGTGTGGTAGACTGCATGGTCGATCGAGTGGCGTTTCCTTTTCTCTTTTTAGTTCCGTTTTGACTTTCTTTTCGGGCACGGGTATTCGCCTGGGAGAAACTGAGTTCAACGCATCGTAACACCGTCAAATTGATGCACATGTGTAATTCGAACCGCGCTTGTGAAGAATTGTGAATTCTAGAGTTTTCCAATTTTCGGATTATTGCGAAATAAATAAATGATTTTACGTGGTCGCGGCTCCTCGAGCCTACATCTGTGCAATTGTATTTGGTGCGCTCCTCTAATAGAATTATTATGTGCAAAATAAAAACAGATGTAGCAAACAATTTAAATAGCGCCACATTAGTGATTAGACGGTCTATGTTGGACCCCATGAGAATCCCATAATTTTTCCACACGGGAAATTCCCGACTAATTTCCGGAGTTCCTGGGTTTATCAAATAAATATTTTTTGATTTTTGAACAGTCTGTCCAAATATAGTTGCGGAAGCAATTAAAATAATTCGTTATTTGTATAGTTTTTACATAAAGTTTTGGGCATGAAACTAATTTAATCACTTCTTTAAAAACTGAACAAGATTAGAGAATGTTCCCATGAGACTAGAATTGACTAAAGTTTTTGCTTTCCTTTCACTTGATTGCTTCTTAAAGCATAGAATAACATTATCTTATCTTTAAATTCCTCTGCAACAATTTTAATGTGATTTGCGTTTTCACTATTGGTGATTCACGATCAAGATATCAAAGTGCCACACCTGAATCAAAGATTCGAGAGAGTAAGTTTGAATTTATAGGTGTACATAGTCAAATGTATTGAAGGGGAGAGAGACACGTTAAAAAAATTTCACGTTCTGCCCTGACCGCATTAGCCTTGGCAATGAACTTTCTCCGCGAGTCAAAAGATTTCTTTGGACGCTAGCCGCCTGAGCCGCCTGAACCGCCTCTGTGCCAAAACACTTCAAATTGACGATCGTCTCGAGCGAGACTTAGTGGCTCGCACGAAACGAGGTTATCGGCGTTGCTCCGTTAATTATCAAACGAGAGGCCTCTCATTAATTAGCAGCAACGATGCACTCTCGATCTTGATTCTTGATCAGACATCTCGTACTTTTCTAAACTCGCACGCGTCATGTATTTCATGATCATATAATAAGTGATATATTAAAATCGCTTCCACTTTTAATGCTAATTTATTGAGTGTTTATTAGCTTCTACATATGTTTCTTCAAGCTTTCAATCTCCCATTTGATCATTTCATTTACCCGCGCGGAATATTATTAATTACGTTTCGAGATAAACCACATTTATTTTTATTTAAATATGAAACCATATATTTAATTATAGCTATATTTGTGAAATTCAGGGTCAGCGAAAATCTGAAAGTCGAGGAGTTTAATTGATCTGAAAGCATCGCAGCAGACTGTGCACCTACCCTACTAAAAGATTCCTGTATAGGTTCCATAGGATCCGATATAGTTCCTGTATAGGACCCTGCCTAATAAGGTACTTAATGGTACCTAATTGCACTTAATGTTACTAATGTCTCCAGGCGCACCTGGAGGACCAAATAAACTTCTGCGCAGTCGCAGGTGGTACAGAATCCTATGTAGGTTTCTATATAGGTTCCTATATAATATCCTTTACAGGATACTTTATATGAATTTTCAGTAGGGAAGGGGAGGCAGAGGAAAACAGCTCAGGTCACCCCAGAATCTGACAATCACGTCATAATCAGGGAATGAAGCTGATGCAAAATATTATTAGTGACATTTACCTCACGTCACAGGAAACAAGTTCTTTTGAGAAAAAGAGCATCATATTTACTATAATTCTATCGGTAATATGTTCTCTGGTTGGCAACTCATATCTGTATTTAAACTGTCATGTTTGCTTTGTGTTTTCAACCTTAAAGTATTAATACATAAGATTATTACGTAAGAAGAAGTACATCTTAAGCTCTTATTTATTTAAAAAGGTTGCCATACTAAATATTTTTTCCGTATGCATGTCATGTTTTTTCGAAATTGTTTGACATACAACATCAGCAAAAAGTTATAATACAAATATGTCCAACTTCAAGTCAAGAAATAATTAAAATCATCCGAAGGGTAATAAATTAAAATTTTTTAGAAACAAAAATCCAACTTTTTATAATGCCTAATATTTTTTATTTTTAAAAAGAAAATTAATAATATTACATTGACGTAACCGATTTCTACATTTTTAGTTTTATTATGGTCTTATCTGTTAAATTGATTTCTTACGAGACTATATCATCCATCGCGCGCGTGTAGAATTCCATTTTGATGGGGTAAATAATATTTAATACAAAATAAACATTGCGAATGATGATTTATTTTAAAAGTTTATTTATTTTTAAGGTTATATAAATACATTTTCTCTCAAATTCTTTAGAAAATTTAAAAAGATGTTTAAATATTTTAAATATGTCAATTTTGATCTACAATAATAAATCTTTAAGCAAAAAACTGAATTTGAAAAAATAGTTTAACTTTTACCCAAGTTTAGTTGAATTTTCAACCGAAGATTATAAATTATCAAAAAGAAATGTGATAGTTGATGTTTCAACTTAAGGGTGTTGGTTAAATACGACTTTCAATTTTTTTTCTTGGTAGGTACGGCACTGACTCAATATATATTTTTTTCGAAGGGTTTGAGTACGAAAGAAAGAAAACTTGTCGAATATCCGGAGTTTTCCGAGATCTTCAGGTAGCAGAATACAGCATTTGAACGGTTAGAATCGTTTGCAAATTAATTTTTTTCCTCACAATTCTGACATCATAAAAGAATTTTCGACAGATACAAAGTTTTCGAAGGACCATGAATTGATGCTGGTGACCCTAAATTTTGCGAAATACGTCGCGAAATGGAGAAAAAATGGGAATTAACTGACATGTCCTGTGTGTGTGTGTGTGTTGTAAATGTAGTTGTAAGCCGCCAGGCTAGCCTTTATCTTTACGGTAATTTTATTATGTAATGTATTAAATTTATATATTAAATAATTTAAAATAAAATAAAAATTGAATGAACCTCATTTAGCTTGTAAAAAAATTAATTATACGGTTTGTCTGAAAATTATTTGCAACACTTATTTTAGCAGTTATGGTCATTGTACTCATCCGAAAACTCGGTAATAGATTTTTATTTAATCTTGTGAATGCAATCCCATAAAATAAAAGTGTAATTTTTTGTGAACAGTATTAATTTTAAGTCACTTGTTGGGTTAAGAGTTAGTCACTTTTAGTTACTTTTAGCTTAAATTAATTACTTTTGTCTAATTTTTTAAGTGCATTAGTCTCTGGTAGCTCAGGTAATGGACTAAACGTAATGTGTTCGCATATATTTTATTTATCCCTAGTGTTTAAAAAAAATTTTCCGCACTGGTTATTCAATTAATTAAAAATATCCACGTCTGCAGCTGTCTTAAGTTGGATGGCTACTCTCCCTTACTGTTTTTTTCAAGCGTTATCACAGTTTTTTATTGTTGGTACCAGCGATATAGTCTGATATTACTACTGGTAACGTGGATTTATTATCGGCACCACCAACTTTATAAGGTTTTCTAATGATCTTAAGTTTAGAACCATTGATATCATGTTTGGAACCAGTCATTTCGAGTTTGGTACCAGCTCTATTAATTTCGGTAACAGTGGTACGCAGCCCAGTTCCAGCTTTATTAAGTGAAAAATGAATGAAGTATGTACCAGACTTTGTGTTATAAGTATCAAATGTCATTGGTTCTAAACATGAAATCATTGGTAACCCTTAAAAATCTTATAATTCAAGTGCATTGCTACTTATGACAGGAACTCTGGTACCAGAAATGTTTATACCTATACCAAGTATCATCGACCGAATTCACTTGGAATTGGACAGGCAGTCCATGCTCAAGTCACATAATCATTTTTCAATCATTTGTATCTTGCCGATTTGACAATAAAATGGTTTAAAATGTTATAAATAATTGAATTTTAAAATTTGAAAACTTGAATGATAAAAAAATGGTCAGCATTTTTTATAGAAGTATAATGTTTTCAGGACTTAATAGGAAAGTCTTATGGAATCGGTAAACTGGGTATCCGCGCTTATAAAAGTCTAACACAAAAACTATTAGATTTACCGACTTCGTTTCGTGCGTTATTGAAGAAGAATAACTAAAATAAAGAAGTGCAATTTTATTTGATGTAGCTTCAAACATAATGACATGGATATTCCGTTTTCTTAAATTTATGAAAATTTGTTTTCTATAAAAATACACATAAATTTCGCACATCTTCAGAATGTAAAGTTTTAAAATTCGTTTTCAAGGAGATTTTTTTGGTTTCATGATGCTTTCAAATCGAATAGCTTTTCATAATTTGAACAAAAAAGTTTTTAAGGCAGAAAATTTTTTTTCGTGTTGCTATATAACTGCATAAAAGTTCAAGATTTTTCAAAGAATCTCGAAAGAGGACGAGTAATTCTATCAAAATCAGAAAGAAAAATATGAACTTCTATATAAGATTAAAAAATTTCACATATTTAATAAAAATGTTTACCATTTTCTGATTCTTCGCGTGCTCAATTTTTAAAATTCAAGTACTCATAAGGTTGTAAAAAAGTGCATCACATCTCCATTATAAGAGCAATTTTAGCACATGCAAACGATCCATTCAACAGTATATATAGGCCTAAGGCTCATAAACGTTTCACCTAGGGTCCTAGGCTTATAAAGTAATGACGTTCTGTAAACTGATTGGCTAAACAAAGGATGCAAAAGACTTTATCACAATTACGATTGTTTTGCGATAAAAATATATTGTATGACACACTTGTGTGATATTTTTTCCTTATGTGTTCCAATACAAGCCAGAGCTCTCGGTTTCGCCTCTCTTCGCTTTACCTTTGATATCGCCTCGACTTGACCTCGGGCTCTAGCTCGTATTGCAAATTCATACAAGGCAAAAGTGCTACTTAGGTTCTTCGCATCATAAATAACTATTTCGTCAAATTGGTAAGATACGTGTCAAAAAAAATATCATATGTGGATGGCAAATGATTTGGTGACTCGAGCATGGACTGTGCCAGATTTGAAATGAATTCAGTCCCTACATTTTATCAGTGTTAGCAATGATTTCAAACCTAGTTTCTGTCATATCAGTTCAGTAAAAACCTTAAAAACTTGAGTAAGTTTTTGTCACAAATTTTATTAGTGTTGACAGTGACATCAATTCTGGTATCTGGTCTGGTACCACTGATATCAAGTGTGGCAACCTGGTACTATATAAAATAAATGAAGCGAAGTTGTATTTTAAAAATGTTGGTGATTGCCTTTTTGCTAGACTGCGAATGAATTCCGAATTGAAGGCGATTAATTTCTGCTCAAACGCCTTTTATGCCGTTTATATAGACCGTTATGCGATTGCACCAAATTGATGGTGGCCAGTTCTGAGAGCAAAAACAGGCTTCGTGATTCAGAGATCTTTGATATCTCCCGTTCATCGATTTTCAGATTGCCTTATTCAATGTTACATTTTATTTATTATTTCGACATCTAATCTCGAGTCGTGCCATGCTGTAACACGAACAGTTAACACGAGTTTTTTTGTAAGTTTATTGAATTATTAGAAGTTTTTTTAGTACATTGTACATTCAAGAACTTAATGATAAATCAGTAAACTGAACACCACTGAAACTTTAATAGAATTTATAAAATTAAAAACTTTGTATCTAAAATATCGAATTCTCATGATTTAAATTTAGATTAGATTTTAAGTTGATATGGCTTTTAATTTGATATTTGATTAGGCACTATTAATTTTAATTTTGAACTGAGGTTCAAATTAAATTTGAATTCTAAATAGTAAATTGAACTTGAGATTTTCAGATATAAATATAAACTGTAGTCTCCTATACTAAGTCTTGGAATTTGAAATTTCCCCACTTCAAATAAAATGGTTCTTTCCTATTTCAAATCAAGTTACGCAAAGATTTAAAGTTGAAGTCCTTCCTCTTAATTGATGTAGGGTACTGTCCTAATTATTACGGATCAAGCCTCAATCTAAATTTATTGACTATTATTTAAAAAGTGGTAATGAATACCAAAACGTAAAGCAAAATACAAAAATATTTCAAATTTAGATAAAACGTATATTTGTGGTTACTTCTGCGAATAAACAAAATATGTGTACGTATTACCGCGCCCCTATTACTGCTTTATGTGTGCGAATATATACAATGTTAAGATATTATTTAAGTGCGATTTAGCTAAAAATAATAATCTTTTTTTAAAAAAAAGAACGATATAATGGATAATTGACTTAATGTTTAATCTAGATCTTAAATAAGTTAAGTTATTTCATATACAAGATTGTAATTGGGACATTACTCTATTTTAACGTGTAATCTTTTGAACTGAAAGTTAAAAATGAATGAGTGCTATATTTTGTTAATGATACCACAAGAAGATAAAATCTCAACATGTCCAATTTGTTAAAAACACCCTATTACGATACTCACAACAAAATTGCACGTCATCATCGCTCTGTATCATTATACTTACATCACCTTTTTGTTGAAGATAAACGAAGTTGAAGAAGCGCGAAAAAGGTGGCGAGAGAAATAGAGCGAATAGAAAATAAGGTGGAAGCGGGGCAGGAAAAAGGGGCAATTTAGTAAAAGAACAAGAAAAAGGAAGGCCAGTAACGGTGAGTCTGATAGTTGGAGAACATATAGATATTATGCATGAAACTTACTGGAACGGTGTGTAGAGTGAATTCAGAGGATCTTTGTGAATCTCTGACCACTGCAGTCAATGCTGTTATTGCTGACATGTTCGATAATGCCAGGGCGACTAAACTCGACGCGAGATGTGCGGTTGAAAAGCCGGAAGCTGATTTGCTTGCAAGTGTTGCGACCACCCCCAAGGCTCCTGATACCAGGGCCCCTGCTCCGGCCCAGAGTCCTGCCCCTGTACTGCCCAAAGCAGCTCCATGCACTAAGACTAGTATTCCAAAAACGACTAGGACGACTCCTGAAAAATAAAACCAAAGCTTTAATGAATTTTAAGTTAGGGAAAGAGAGATTTAATATTTAAGGATGTTTCTGGTGTACCAGGGTGGCTGCAGGTCAAGAAAAACGTGGAAATTAAGGAAATGTCTGAGAAAAGTTCAGGATTTTGAAATTTTTTGCAAAAAGCAGTGAACTTCTGTAAGATACATTTTAAGTAACTGTTAAAAATAATCACGGATGCCACGCAGTCACTTTTAGTCACTCCTTTTCTCTAATAAATTTTTTGAAGATAGAGTTAGTATAGTCACTTTCATAAATGAAAATATCAGTTTAGTCAATTTTTTTAAGATAAATGAACCCATGGGTTTACCACTTTCGAATTCAAGTCCATATCTTTTCAAGGAATCTCAACAATTTTGAAACATTTTAGGCTATTCAAAAAACTTCCTAGGATTTTTCAAGAACTTTAAAAAGTTTTAAGGGATCTCAAAAAATGTTAAAGGACTTGAAATATTTGAAGGTACACGTAAAACAGAACTGAGCGTCGTATGTGGGGAAAAGCGGCGCAACCTTGAGTCTGTATTTCTGAATGCGACACGTGCTTCTTCTAGATAAAGTCTTGCAACCAGCACTTTCAAAAATTATTATTATTACACCATTAAGCCGTTTCCCTTTCGGGGTAGGCGTGACTCACTCGGTAGGGAGGGGAGTAG
>JAAAKG020097101.1:0-16050 GCA_010014905.2 Druon quercuslanigerum
GGATTATCTCGTTACTTACTTTGTCCATCAGAGTTTTCCCGCATATTATGCGCAGGAATCTCATGTCGATCGCGTTACTTTTACTCTTGACATACGAAAATGGATGCATAAAACCCGACATCAGGTAGCAATAGCTAGGCGTATTACCTACCACATAAGTACGTAAGATTTCCCTGCATACCTCGAAGGGGCATTTCTCATACGGGGCAACGTTTAGTTGAGCCCTTCGGCACCAACAGAACCGGTTGGGCTAGGAACGTGGCTACATTTGAACATTCATAAAAAATTGAATATATATTGTTACGATTCAAAACAATCGCTTTTCGTGTGAGCCTCTTTTAGGAGAATCCAAATTCGCAAAAAATCGATTTCGCAAAAATGGTGGGTTAGGCCCTTTTGCTCCATGCTTAATTTGCATAAAATTATTCATGATAGAATAGATTACTTTTCAATCTTAAATAGAAACTTTTAAATAGAGACAATAAACTCATAATTTGTTTATATCTGCAGAGTTGTCTTATTAATAATTTAAGAGTTCTGTTAATTGAGTCCAAATAATTTTATCTTAATTTCACAAAAGAAGTCTTTTTATTAAAATTGTTAACAAGAGAACAGATTTTAATATAAGAAATTTTAGAAATGCATGCATTGTTTTGGATTGGTTCAGAATCTACCACAGACAATTTTTTAAATACCTGTTTGATTGGGCTAAAATTTTTCAGCATACTTTTTTGTACTGTAATTAACAACGATCTCGCTAAAAGTTTTTCGAAGGATCGTCCCAATCGCACTCTCTATAAAAAATGCATAACAAAATTTTAAAAATTAACTGGCTGAGAACG
The DNA here is from genome assembly GCA_010014905.2 of Druon quercuslanigerum. Lineage (NCBI taxonomy): Eukaryota > Metazoa > Arthropoda > Insecta > Hymenoptera > Cynipidae > Druon > Druon quercuslanigerum. The sequence continues at coordinate 843 of JAAAKG020097101.1, forward strand.
GGTTGAAATGAAAAAAGGGTAAAATTGATTTTATATCAAAAAAAGTATTTCTTTTTTGGCTTTATTTAGAAAACAAAAAAGTTACAACTTTTCACCTAGAAGAAAAAAGATGCATAATGAAATTTCATATCTAGACGTAGACTTTAAAAATAAAATTTGAAAACGTGTTTGAAAGTTTCCGAGGGTCTTCCACCCCCAGGCAAATAATATTATGTGCCCTTATTCTATCCGGCAGCTCGATTTATATTTTGATGTACTCTATGAATTTTTTAAAAACAAGATTTTCGGTAAGAGAAAAAAATAGGTTTGAGACATATTTAAAGTTGCATTTATTTCTTTTGCTTAAAAAAATTCTCCCCCTATGAGTACCAGGAAGCAAATTCATTTGATTCGTAATTAAAAGGATTCTCAAAGAATGTGGGTATAGACTACAGAGGAAACACTGTTTGACAAAAGTGAAAGAAATTTCTTGAGGTAGTATATTAGGTGAATATTAGGTGAAGTAAGTAGTATCGTGCCCAGAGGGAGACCACCTCTGGGTGTGAATGGGACAGTTAATCTAAAAGATATAAAAAGCCACAGAAACACAAGAGCTTACATCAGAAAATGCGTAAACGTATAAAAGGAAGCTAAAGTTATATGCCAGGACAGGAAAGTGCGGCGAAAAATAATTTATCAGAAATGTGTGACGAAGAGTGCCATTGGAGAGAGAGAGACACTTGAAACGAAAGACCTTGGATACTAATGGACCCGCGTGGAGAGCTTTACTTAGTAGATGTGATTAGAGTAAAGGGTGTGGATTTAACGATGTGATTATTCGTAAGCTTGTTTTTTGTGTGGTGTATCACATATTCCCCGATATTATAACACCTAATGGTATAATAATAATAATAATCAGCGGCATACGTCCTTTTTCTTAAAATTGTAAGTTCTTCACATAAAAAAGCGTTTAACATGTATAATTTAATTTACTAATAAAACGCATGCTCAAAATTAATTTGAATTCAATGGATCGCAAAATTCATAATGTTTGTGGTGCAATTAATCAGTATTCAGTCTCTAGACCTTTTTCTCAACTCTAATTTAGTTTTGCCATATGACACGACCAGGACATAAGTCAGCCCGTATTCAATGAGTTCGAAGAAATTCGTCCTGAATAACACGCAAGCAGACGAATCGATGCGGAACGGCCATCTCGATCATAATCGTTATGTTGTTTAATTCATTCCTCTTAACTTGCTCAGGTCTTTGCACATCAAAGGAACATTAAGAGGGATACATTTTTTGCACTTATTCACTAAGTATAAGTGCGCTAAATATACGAGACTGTTTTTATTGTTTAATGGTGTATAAAAAGAGAGAAAGATTTTGAAGGAATAATAAAAATGTGGAGAAACTTAAAATACACATGAAATTTGAATATTATAATAAAGGAATGAACAATTCGAAACATCAAAGAACTATATGTATGCACTATAACTACATATAGAGTAAACAAAAATTCCCGACGGATCTCGACTCTCGATTAAAAGAGGGCTTGCACCTCCCATTTTTTTCTGGTTAATTCAAGGATTAAACTTCTGGGATTAAAAGTGAACCTTTATTGGCTCAGAGAATTATGTTAGGCTTAAAAAAAGAGATAATTTTTTGAAAATTGTTTCTTTGCACAGTTCATCCTAAGTCCTAAGTCCTAAGTCCCAAAAAAACACCGTATGTTTCATTTCCTAAAGTTTCGAAAATATAGCCATTAAAAGTCGATTTTTGGTAAATAATTTTTTTTAAATAAAAAAATCTCGTTTTTTGTAAAGTAACTCCTTTCCTAGATATCGCTGGTGAGTTGCCAGTGGGAATGCTTAGGAAAATATATTTTTTTGTTTCACAGAAAATTTAATACACTTTACTTATTATTCAGGTACATAGGATTTGGGGATGCTTGAAAGGAGCAATTTGAAGGGAAAAAAAACTAATTTTTTCCCACTTTTTGAATCCATTATTAAGAAATATTGAAGGGTTCCTGTTCTCGTATAGGATATTCAGCTCCTGGGGCACTTTTTGAAAAATTAATTTCCACTGGCAATGTATTTTCATGAAAATATGTCGAATAACCTCTCTGAAAAAATAAATAAATTGAGTTTTCTCAAAAAGGGCTCAAGCGGTTTTTTTGGACTAAAAATGATTGCGAACAAAAATAAATATTTATTTCATGCTAAGAGTTGACAGAATTATTGCAAGTAAATAATTATATACATTTAAAGATATTTAAAAAATTAAATATTGGTTTTTTTATTTAATTCTAATCGCCGTTTAAATAAAATAAACAATCTGTAATTAATTTCATTTAATCGAAAAATTAAGCTGGTGGACTTTTATTTGTTTAAAGGAAACATTTTCTTGATTTAAAATCATATTTGACTATAATTTTCAAACAAATCTCTTATTTCTTGTAACCAATAACAACGTCTCGTGGGTTGGCTAATACTTCATTGACTGAAATAAATAATGATTTCGAATAATAATTCTATTTTCTATAGGTACTTTTTGGCTTATATAAAACCATTTATGTTTTATGAATATGTATATGTGGTTACTGAGTATTACACAAAAAAACATTTGTTTTTTGAGGTCACAATCTTTTTAATTGAATATTTGCTACTGTATGATTTATTACAATTCTTAATTCTATCACTCAAATTCCTAATGTATTTTCTCCGGAAGTTCCATTGAAAGAAGTAAGCGCATTATGCCATTCTGATAATAAAACGAACCCTATAAAGATGCTTATCGACTTCTTCTGGCAAACAAGTGAATAGCATTACCTTGATGTTATCGCGATATAATTCTATAGAAAATCACTTTTGCTTCAAAGTGGGATCGTATGGGATCGTATCGGATAGAGTAGCCTCAAGAGCCACCCCACTGGGGTACTCGAAAACTGTTTCAAGACCACATATTGAGCATATCCAACATAAAGGACTACATCGTTTACATTATGTCCACACTTTACTTTATTTGATTTCGAGGCCACCAATTGGCCAATATTTATATTAAACAAATAATTGCACTTTTAATGTTTAAATCCGAAAATGTGATGGAAAATGTATGAAATCTGTAATTTCGTGATACACATTAGAGCGGGCTAAAGACGATGAAATTAGTGGAACCATTTGGGCCTGGAAAACAATTTCACTATTTCTTCAAGAGTTTGCAATTTTTCATTAAACTTTTATTAAAAACATGCGAAAAGTTGATTTTACGATAATAAAAAAATAATGGCAGGATTCTTCTGTAACATTTCTTTTTTGGCCAAAGCATACATATTTTGATCAAAATACCCACCGAATTGTCCGAATTCATTTCAAATCTTCCATGCATAGGTACCTATGCTTTAAGACGTGAAAATTTTAGTTGACGAAGTTATGAGAATTTAAACATTCAAGTTTGTTAAAAAACACACATATCCTTTCTTTAAAACTGTATAACGTTTGACCTAATTCAGATACTGAATTTTCTTTCGATAGATTACAATGGGGTTTACGGTTATTTTTCGTGATCCTTTGGTAAATTTTAAAGAGAAATAAAATGAACAAAATTCTGTCCATTTTATTGAAAATTAAAAAAATATATTTTCAACTTAATACTTATTTTTATTATTTGTTATTTTTTGTTAAATGTGTACTGGTATAAGGAAATGTACGTTTAACATAGACCAAATCAATTGTGTGGCCATGAGTATCTTTTATTTTGTACTTGAAAACTAAAAAATGCGAAAATTCAAGTTTTTAACAAAAAATGTCATGGCCATAAAAAGAGGGTCAGGCCCGCACAAATTTAAACAAAAAATTGCTCATACCGTCGCAGATTTTTTTTATCAAGCCCGAAAACAACCTGGTTCCGAATGGCCTCTAAAACCAACATATTAAGTCGCCAAGAGATCATACGATAACACTAAAAGACTAAATGATATAACCAATAAAAAATGCCCGTTGTGCAACTTTCTGATGCGATTTTCTAGCTCAACATGATATTTGGTCAATCTGTGTGTATATATCAGGATTAAATGATTTGAGAAGGAAGTTCGAGGTGAATAAAAAGTAATACTTCAAATCTCTTGGGGGTTGGTCGATTTGTGGAAGAATGGTTTATTCAAATCGATGGCCCGATTTATTTGTAATTCTCATGGGGCCGAGTGAGATGGGTCGCAGATGCCCACCAGGTCCAAGAATCAGAAGATTATTTTCCATCGAGGTTAACAGATTATAAAGATGTCCCGGGATAAATATATTACACCTGTATCGAACTATTTTCCCATACACCCTCGCGGCCAACGCTTGTCCCCCTTCGGTCGCCTTCAGGGCGTGACTCTGAAAACCACCAGCATCCAAACACCATAGAATGGCTTCTATAGCGGGGGTTCGCGGAGTATCCGTGCAGGAATGAATCTACCTGACTTATGGGGCTCAACATTCGGCATTATTTATGGCCGAGAGGGCCTCAATGCCGAAAGAACTTTGACTCTCGTTTCGTCTTCGCTTCCTCTATCTCTTTCTCACCAATTTCTGCTCCTTACAACTCGACCGTCTTCTCTCCTTTTCCTCTCTGTTATTTGCTGCTAGCATCTCTTCCCCCTTTTCACTTTTTCTTTAGTTGTAGTCGCTCAACTTAACTTAAGCCGTGCGATGCCAGTTTTTCAATTGGTATTTGGTGAAATCGCCCCAAAGAGCACCGTGACCAATTTCCGAAAGTAACACTCCAAACTCCAAACGTTTCGTTCCGCTCGGAGTCAGTTTGCAAGGGCAGGGCTCATGGGAAAGGATAAAATGATGGTTTTGACGGTATTTAGTCCTAATTCATGGAGTTTATGCACATAGGTAGGGGGCTAATGTGATTTTGACCTTTGTTTGTCAAAGGGTTTGTACTCTGCTGACCTATTTTTATTTCTTTCTATTGTAAATGCCAGACTGTAGGCTGCTCTCTGCAAGGCTACATTTTTACTTAACCAGGAGATGATTTTGGAATTGCAACTTTTAAAATCTTTAAAATATCTGTAATATATGTAACCATACCAATATGACTTCAATGAAAATTGAAGACCAGGAAAGATCTTCAATTCTCAATATAGAATTGCTTTTAGAAAGGTTCAAAAATGATTGTAAAGTTTTTGTTATATATGCCTGAAAAATGTAAAAAATTCAAGGTATTTTCTGATTTGGATAAAATGTTATAAAAAGTTACAAAATGTTCAAAATTTTTATAATGAAAGTTATAAACACTTTGGAGAATATAATTTTCAGTTAATAGATAAAAAGTTGATTAGGTAACTGGATTTTGCCGACATATATGTTGTTTGATATAATTCAGTGCTATGTAATTAAATATTATTGGAAAATAAATTGAATTTGTCATTTTTACAGTTTCAACATGAAACTGATATTATGGCATGCGGGTGAGAAGCAATTTGTCAGAATTACAAGATATATTGCTCATTACGAAGCCGAGTGTCTTATGAGTTAGATACAATGTCTGATAAAAACAAAATAAAAGAATCTAGCTTTGAAAAACGCAGTTGGAACAAAACAAAGCGTAGTTCAATCTACAGTCAATTTAGCCCAATTCATCACATTTCATGCAATAATTCAATTATATTGTTTGGACCAAATACGTGTGTCACGTGACTTTCTTATAATTATTAATCTTTGTACACATACACACACATACATAAAGTATAATAAACGTCTACTTAAAATAATGGAGTTAAATATATAACCCTAATCTATTAAGTAAAAAAATTACGCTTAGTGACACTATATTTTTTCAATGCATTTTGACCTGCTAAACTTAAAAATCGCATTGAACACATTTTTTTATGGATTGGGTTTCGAAATTTGGTCTGTTTATTTTCGTCTAAAGCGACAAAAAAAAATAAATTCTGATCATTTTTTTACTGTCCCGTCCACTCCGATCAATTAGAAAAAAACATATTGAAGTAGAGTAGATTAATTATTTGTTTACGAGAAAAATGCCTCTATGAGTTTTCTTCCCTTCTCCATAAACCCCCAAAAAAGGATATTTTAAGATCAATATTTTAAAGATTTTTTATTTACACTTTTGTTAATATGTGGAATAAATTAAGGCTTCATATTTATAAGGGGATTTAGATTTTCGGAAGCTTTGATTTTGAAACATTCAATTTTTTCTGTTTCAAGAAGTCAAATTCTAATTGCTTGAAATTTAAGTTCGAAAGTATTCAATTTTAAATTATTTAATTATTTAATTTTGAATGCTTTTAATTATAATTAATACAGTTTTAATTTCTTAGAATTTTAAGAATCTAAATTTCAAAATTCGATTCTACAGTACCCTCCCACTTATAGCACTACCGCTTATCGCGACTTCCCCTACTCGCTTTGATCCCACTACCGACTTTTTAAAAAACGTTGAAATTCAACGTAACCTATTTAATAAGTTAGTTTCAATTTATCAATGGCTATCAATTCTAGAAAAAAAATGCAACCCAACTCGTTTTATATGGAAAGACTTATATGCCTTTTCAGTCCAGAGTACTCCATCTTTTTATTTTTTTCTGAATAAAACTTGTAATAAACCATACAGATTTTAGGATTAGTATGTAAAATGAACGTAATAACCTCATAATGTTTTCTGCTTCATGTTTCATCAACTGTCAAATTTTGACATTACCTTTTTTGAACAGATTCGATTTTCTAAACCAATCACATATGATGGTAAACCCAAGGGGAGCAAGATTTTTTATGTGGTGGGGGAACTCACATAACGCGAATCCCAGTCATAACCTCTCGCGATAAGTGGTATCCTATATAGGGTGTTCCAGGCTCAGGTGCCCGGACTTTTATTGTGGTATAAAAATAAAAATAAATAAATTGAAAATTCCTTTTCCAAAAATCCATTGAAGTTTTAGTTTTTGAGTTATAAAATATTTAGGCTGGGCCAGTCAGGAGCATGGTATAAACAGACGTACGTATGTAAGGGATTCTTTTCAATTCAACCCTTTTCTAATGAAATTGTGGAATTCTTAAAATTTTAGCATAAAATTCTTCAATTCTGACAGCTTCTATTCAAAAAGATTTGAGTTTCAAATTATTAAATCCAAAAATACTTCTTTTATAAATTTTAAAACATTTGTAACCTGTGCAACACATTTTTATTTATTTCAAATTTTGTATAGTTGTATATCACAGGAAACTTTAAATACAACTTTTTTACTTGGTTAAAAACATGCGATTGATTTCAGTATTTTCACTCCACCCTATACTTTCTACTACACAAACATACATTGCTAAGAAACATAATAATATCTTATTTTAATTTTAATTTGACAATATAATGCGACGAATGAAAATTGTGAAGCAGGAAGATTAAGACTAAAGGATATTATATTTCTTCTGAATCCTACACGCCTAAACAAAACTTGTGGACCTTTTGAAGTATTAATCAGAATATTTAATTCTTCACGGCAGTGTGGTCTGTGGCCTATTCCAGGACAACATTCTTCCTCAGTTCCTTTATTGCACCTTTAAACAGGATTCCAAATAATTCGGAATGCAATAGTTATGTAATGGGTGGATGGCATCTGAACCTTGATCCGAACGAGTCACAAATCGTTCGAGGAACCAAAATCCTGACCAAGTGACTGAGCGCAGAATTCAAAAAGTGATTTTTTCAGAAGAACCAGGATCAGTCCCTCCTAGAAAAATCGTTCAGCTCAGCCTCAGGTATGTGTGTAACGATCTTTGGTCTCATCTTCGTCAGAATACAATCTGTTTCTGGGAAGTGAGAGTCGTATATCTCCCTGAACTACAATACCCACCAGTTTCACTCATCCATTTACCCATTTTTTTCGATTCACGACCCTTTTTCTCACTATCTATTATTCTATTTCAAATAGCAGAAGAAGAGCATCGTTAAAATAGTCATAAATACTGCATTGTTTTAGATTTTCACAATGCGCGAGGAATCTTTGGAATCAGATCTGAAGATCAAATATTTTTTCGTATAGACGTGGGGTAAAATTGAAAACCAAAAAAGTTCAGTAGAAAAAGCTCTATATGACACATTTTTAGCTAATATCTAGCAAAAATTCCTCTAATCTATATAGAACACTGAGAAAAGATGTGAAATACTAAAAAAAAAAAATATGGGCCACCTCAGGAGTGACTGGTCAAACTTCCAGGCATTTTATCTGGCGTTGGGTATCTTGTTGCAGTAGTGTAGCAGCCAGTCACGGGTGACAGATTCTTATCGCAGATTCAGGAGACGCGCAGTCTCACCGAACTCGAGTCAAATCACACCTGGGCTAAAAAATTGAACCTCCTTTTTCCCGCTGATATGCGATGTTGCATCGAAATTTTTTTTCCACAATCCAAATATATTAAATACTTTTTTAACCCCTCCTCATCTTCGTCACAGATCATCACGCAAACCTTCAATCCCACTGATGACGTCACAATACAAATACCCTCCTCCTTATTTTAGGTCGTTTTTTTTTCTTTGATTGATTTGAACAGGGAATATGGGGTGACTTTTCACAAGACAGAAAAGTGCTGGGAAACAATAGGGGTATGAATTGTTTTGAATAGAATTAATGCGCAGGTATTGCATTTCGGAAAGGCAGTTCAGTTCTTAAAGTGTCAACCGAAAAAGATTATTTTTCTGCCAAAAAAGGAGAATTTTCAACGAAATAGTTGAGTTTTCAAGCCATTAATTATTTTAGAAAAGAAATTGAATTTGAAACCCGATAAGATGAACCTTCAACCAAGATAGAATATTTCCAATAAAGAAAAAAAATTAATTTTAGACGAAACAGTCGAGTTTTAACCAAATAGATGTAGCTTTCAGCCAAAAAGGACAAATGTTTTAGTTTTAGAATGTCGTTGAATTTTCAACTAAGGGGATGAATGTTTAACCAAAAAATTTTCTACTCAAAAAGATCAATTTTCAATCCATAGGGTCAAATTTCCAACAAAACAGCTGACTTTTCGAAAAAGATGACCTTTTAACAAAATAAATGAATTTTCATCAACAAAACCGTCGAATTATTAACCGATAAAATGAATTTACAACGCAAACTTTATAGTTCATTTTTTTCCTGAAAAAGATTTTTCATTCAAGAGACATCAAAGGCGAATTTTTTAAAAAGAAAGTTCAATTGTCAACCCGAAAATGTGAGCTTAAAAAAAAAAGAAAAACACGTGAGCCTTCGTGGGATGCCCGGAAGAAGTGATAAATTCATATGATGTAAATTAAAGTGGTTTTTCTTTAAGCTCTTTTAACATAAAAAATAGTTGAAATATTACTCGAATTAAATAGACGATTTGGGAGTAGGTTCCAAATGAATTAGTAATTGTATTACAAACAGTTTAGCAAGTATAAGGTGTAAGAACCACGACCTTCAAGAAGAGCGCATTCCGCTATACACTGCTATATACGAGCGCATGCCGCTATGCACAGCTTCTACTCTCAGAGGCTCAGTGTGAGTGAAGGAATGATACAGGAGAGAAAGCGTTCTCAACAAAACTGTTTAATTTTTTATTCAAAAATACTAATTTTCCATACAGTAGTGGAATTTTCAGCTCAAAGGCAAGGCTATGAATTTTTAACTAAAAGAATTGTACGAAAATGGGATAGTTATATTTATGTTAACCAAAACCTATTTTCAACCCAAAAACCCCAAAGATTTTCACCAAAAAAAGCTCAGCCTTCAACCCAAAACTTTCTACTAATAAAATAAATTTTTTACAATTTAGTTTAACTTTAAACCAAGCAGGCGCGGATCTACCATGGTGGCGAAACGGAGACCCCCCCCCCACGAGAATTTTCTGACTTACACATGTCTATACAATTTTCTGATGCCGCCCCTCCCAGGACACTTTTTTGGATCCCCGCCTGAAACCAAGTAGTTAAATTTTCAATAAAGAAGATTATTTTTCTACAGAGGGGAATAGTGGAAAGCTGTGCAGTTTCTATATTTTAAATAGATGCTTTACTTGTAAACTAATATCACTCATTTGCATGTTTTAAGCATTTCCAAAAACCCTTTGACTTAAAGAAAAATTGTTTTACGATAAAAAAACAGTGGCATGTTTTATCGATCACATCTGAACAAATTTTTCAGCATGTATTCAAATTTTTTAAAAATGTATAGCTATAAACACAATCCAAAAAAACTCGTTCCTTTTAATAAGTTTATAATATTATTACATACCAAGTGCCCATCACGTCAAGTTTGCAAAAAATAGGAGCACCCCCCCCCCCAACATTTTAGCTGTTTTGGAGAATTTATAAAACAAAAGGCTGACTTATTGGACCCCTGGAAATGGTCTGTAAGTTAAAGCTCAAAGCTCCGCCTCAATTTGCAGAAACTGAAATATTCAATTATTGCATAGGAATTAATTTAAGCTTTTGTTGGATTAAAGATCGAGTTTTTCTAATTTTATTAAAAAATTGATAGAGAGATGATACTCCTGTGAGGGTGGCTTTTATAATGCACTTTAATATTTTAGTTTCCACAAATGTAAGCGAAGTTTTGAGCTTTAATTTCAGACATTTTCCAAATGGCCATATTTAGAATATCACACAAAAATACGCGAGTCTGCTGATAATAACATTATAAGATCGATACTCTTTACTCTAACAACATCCGCCAAATAAAACTCTCAATTCTCAAAAATAGACAAAATCCCGTTTTTTAGAGGTTTAAACTCCTTTTCTGCAAAACATGACGTGATGGGCAATTTTGGAGACCAGATTTATATTCATCCCTATCATCATCACCTATATCTATAAAAAAGTATTCAAAATCGATAAAGTTTTGTAGAGTAGTGTTATCGACCGTAGTTTACACGGTCTACCTATTAAGTAGATTTTATCTATCTCTTTTTAAAAACATTAAAAAATTTTCGGTGCAAATTAATTCAGAATTAATTACTACAAATTAAGCACCGTCATTTGTTGAAGATTGAAGATTGTCCAGATGTCTAAAGGATGAAAACAACGACCATGTCGGCGAGTAATCCTAATGACTCGCAGACCAATCGTACCATGCGGACTCAATATGAACCAACAGCCTTCATTTGAATGGACTAATTAGATAATTATCTTTTATTTATTTGCAGCTTTGATCAGCCGCTCCTCACCCATAAAAGAAAGTTATTTGCAATTATCGCAGATAGAAGGAAGCGTATCACCCTTCGGAATAATACCTCTATTACAATCCAGCCACCCATTGCGACCATTACACCCCGGAAAAGGAATAAGCCGAGAGCTCTCTGCTTTTTTCGAAATGTGAGTGTGCAGCGATTCAGCTAATCTAAAATCAAGCTTCATAGAAAATATACAACCAATAGAATCTGGGTCATTTAAAAAAGTTGTATTCATTTCAAAAAGTATCCTTATTGAAAGATAAAGTTCAAAGAATTATAGTTTCTCAAGATGAACAATAATGATTTTCAAGCGTGTAAAATAATAAGGATGTGTAAGGAATGTTTTCGGCTCGTTGAAGGCAGTTAAAGGTATTCGGAAAATTGAATGTTTGACAACATTTTCTAGCTATAGTTGATAGAAGAAAACATTTCTTTTTAGTTCTCAGTATGCCACCCCTATGAGTCAACCTCTTATATGCTGACATACTAGGGTTTCCCTGGAACGTCTAAATCACAAGGTCGAGGCAGACGACCCACCGCAGTTTGTTGTATCGTAACATCGGAAAGCATGGTACCGTAGAAACTGTCCATTATGTGGCTGTTAAAACGAGAAATTGACCTGCATTCTCCGTAATTTCTGGAACCCCCAGCGTGGCACTATAAACGAAAAGCCCACAGGAACGATCCTATCGAGTAGGTGGGACGGGCAATGTCTCTCTGGAAAGGGAAAAGTTTACACCTTACCTGTGAAAACAGAAAAGAAGAGACCGTACGTATTGACATATTCGCGGCCATTTTCCAGAGGGAGAAACGATCTGGTCTGACAATGAAGCAATACCAACAATACAGGTCAGCTGCAACGATCATTGTCGTTTAACGAAAACTCCCTTTGCTCGATTGAAAAAACCACCCAGCATGCACCTCGACTAAGCAGTGACAATGATTTCTAAAATCATTGGCATCGTAGCTATGGCTGTAGCTAGTAACCTGGAAATCTTTAATGGTCTAAGCGCTAAACTATCTTTATTTATTGCGCTAGGGTCCAGTTTCCACGTGTCATCTGTGAGGTCACTCCCCGGAGACACGCGTGAGAGACCAAACTTTGGTTTGTAAAGATATTTTTCTCTTTTTTCTTGAATGTAGTCATCGTCATTCACAGTCTCGGATGTACGTCACCTTGAGACTCAATTTCACCAACCACGGGTATTGAGTATTGACGTCTGCATCGTTGAGAGACCGGATAGGAAGACATCAATTATATAATTGATTTTTCTCTGGTTTCCGAGAGTCAACAAACCTACAACAGATCCTTAAAGATTGTAAGTTTCTGTGGAGTAGAGGAAATGGTTATTTTCTAAACACATTCTTAACTGCATGAAGCAGAGAGAATATGTATGGAAAATCGAAGTCAATACCATTTTCCTCACATTTGTATGTCTTTCTAAATGTATCAGCTGTTGGCGTGAAATGATTTGCAATGTTTTATGTTCAAAAGAAAATATTTTATTAAAAAATATCAAAAAAACATTAGGGGGTGTACTTAAATAATGTAACGCGTTTTTCTATTGTTTCTAAATAAAGACGTGATTAAAATTACCTTGAAGCGAAAAGGAATACAACTAAAAAGCCCCTTATCAAGTGGTAATTTTTTCACACGTCATGCAAGATCCTCGTTTGACCACCATTTATAGACACAGAAAAGATGCATTCAACGATGAGCAAAATACTCTCCATGGTTTCCTAAACATTTTGCTCACCGCTTTTACTAACTGCTAGTCTCACCTGATGTTTTAACAACGTCAGTGAGGTGATGTCCGATGCCTGTAAACGGTAGGCAATCTCAGGCTGTGCATTTTGATTTGTAAATAAAAATATTGTGGCGGATGAGTGCGGGATCTTTTCACATTCAGTATAAGCCAACCATCCGTTGGGCCTCTTTAATTAAAATATGCTATTTTTTCAAATTTTTAAAACAATTAAAAAAAAATCCTTATACAAATACTTCAGGCCGACTTCTAAAATTCAAAACAAAATTTCAGTCTTTTCTGGGTTAACAAACATTAAACTTTAAAGCATTCAAATTTCAAAGCATAAGAACACTTTCAAAAATAAGGCATTTAAACTTAACAAATTTTTAATGTATTAATTCATCAAACTTTTATTAATTGAAAACTAAAGGCCCCTTAATGCATGAAGCATTATATCTCAGGTACCCTTCACTTTGGTGATTTATAACTGTTAATTTCAATAACAATATTTTTTCTTCATAGTTTCGGCAGGGGTTTTCATAACCTATCCATTAATCCTAAACATATTAAAACAAATTTGACCTTAAACATTCAGATTAACAATGAATTATATATTATTATATTATTATAATATTATTATATTATATATTATTCTATTTCAGGCTAAGGGTTCTTTTTTGTGTGGGGGATACTAAACCCATAGATTTAGATTATTATATTTTCCATATAAGAAAAGAAATAATCAAACAATTTTAAGACAATTCTAACATTTCTAATATTTAAAATATTTTTAAAATAAAAATTTAAGCAAAAAGATTCCTTCCAAGAAATCGAGGTAAAATTATTTAGACTGAATTAAAAGAACTCTTATAACATGCTACTTAAAAATCAAACATAATACCTGCAATTAAAAATTGATACATACCTGTATTATATACATGTTCGTATTTCAAAGAGGCTACTTTATATAATTTTGCATTCATTAGTGAAAAAAGTGACAAAGATATAAAAAGTATTTTTTATAATAAGAAGTAAAATCAATTATTTTAACCAAGAAGGAAAGCTTTTTGCAGGTCTTAATATTTAGTTTTGCTCAAATAAAAAATCCTGATATTTTTAACAGTTTCTCACAAATTATACATGATATTCCCCATTTTAATTAATTTATTTGGAAATAATAATATTTAAAATTCGATCGATTCCAAAAATGGTTTAGAATTAAAAGATTATAATGATCAAATTCCTGTTTATGGTTGTATATATTATAATCCAATTTTATTCACTCAGTACATCACGACCCTAATTTAAAATCCCGTTGAAAGTCACAGACACGGTTCACACAAAACACGATATCGAGTTCAAAATTTGGGAAATTAAATAATAATTACTGAGAAACGTTTTTGTGGTCCTAAATTGTTACAATTATAAACAAAGTTTTTTTTTGAACACATTTTTGTTGTTGCTTTTTTCAACAAAATTTCAAATAATTAGAATCTTCATTATATTAAAAACAAATTTTTTAAAACTATTTTATGATAAAAAATGAGGATCAACATGATGATTTCAATCCTGTTTTTAAACTTTAACACAGTTGGGATCATATCATGAATGCGGAAATGGAGATGGGATGTTACTTTACAACGTATATTTTTTCATGTTTGGCCGTATTTAAATTTTTTCCTGATGAGGAGAGTCTGTGACTTTCGAAACGTTGATTTTTAAAATAAAGAAGACCTATTTTACACCGAGGTTCTTTATTAATTTATTGTCTGAAGTATGTCACTACCATCAACTCACAAACTTTTAATTTGAAAAGATATATTTGTTTATTTAACAAAAAAAACGAATTGACGAATTTTTAATGTATAATTTTAGGAACGAAATCGTCCGTAGATTTTTTATTTGTACATTAAAAGTGTCCGTGCACTCTAGCCTTCAAAATGTAGTGGTTAGTTTTTTTAAATTAAACATGGCGGCATCCAATATGGCGGCTTAAATTCAAATTTTTTTTATGTTTACGGTACTTTTTTCTGCAATAACAATTTTTGTTCAATTTTAATAAAAATAAGTGCAAGATGTTTTTTTGGGTCACTGATTGTGAATCTGCTATCAATTTTTTAAAATTCAAGATGGCGGATTCAATATGGCTGCCAAAAATTTCAAAAAATTGTCCAATTTTAATGTAAATTCGTATAGGTGAGTTTTTTACGTCGCTGATTACGAATCTGCCATCAGATTTTCAAAATTCAAGATGGCGGATCTAATATGGCTGCCAAAAATTTCGGA
>JAAAKG020097112.1:0-16049 GCA_010014905.2 Druon quercuslanigerum
GACTGATCCTCCAGATTTCTGTGGAAGATGCAGTACATCCTCTTATCCAGGAGCTGTCCCTCCTGTGCTCCTGTGCTTTCTCAATCCGGGTTTTCAGGAGTGAGCGAGTACTCGAGATAGATAAGATTGGATGCATTCTGCTCACTCCTGATACTGAAGTTAAGTCCGAGTGTTTTCACGTCAAAAATGATCTGTGGAAAAATGGTTTTTGTGACCTTGGGAAGGTAAAAAATTAAGGGCAAATGTCGGAGAAACGGCCAGATGTCCTGTTTCTGAATTGTCGATGAAATGTTAAGGTGTACATCACCTTGATCATCATGAACTTCAGGTCAATTTTCAAGGTCACTTGAAGGTCAAGACGATTTTTCTTAGATTTAACTGTGTGCCTGGATGAATTTTTTTTGTAGACTTCAGGCTGTGGATTGTTAACATAATACCCCACAAACACACCTAGATAGTAACAGTAGGTAAGTAATCAGCCATATTGCGAAATATGGCTGATACGGTTGAAAGAAAGGTGTATGAGGATGTAGGGAAAAACTGATCATTAATAGATGTGTTTGCAAAGACACAGCATTCTACTAGCGCAGTCTATCGATGCCCTGGGTTGATTACCATAAAGCTTTCGATTCGACTGTCATAGACTTATCTTCTGTATTTTGGAAAGCGTAAAGGTTCATCCGCACATCGTGAGGTGCATAGAGAGATTGATGCTGCTTTGGTAAACCAGATTTACTATCTCATCTGGAAAACGTCGCGTGACAACTCCTCTTTTGCCTCACATTATTGACATTATCTCTCTCGATAAGGTCTTTTATGTAACACTCACTTACTCTAAGGATATTGGAGTTTATTTTGGGTTAGAAAAATGCTCCTTGACGGAAGCGCCATACGACATCTTTGCGCTGGAAAGACCTATACAAACTGGGGCGTGTCCCAGGGCCGCATTTAATATGTCACATCTATAAAGGATACTCTGTTGGCGAGGAACAAAGTATCTTCATCGAACATGCTCTCCATCCCGGTATTACTCTTTTCATTTGGAGTGGTTCAATGGACGAAGGACGAGCTCAGATCCCTTAATATCGGGACGCGAAAGGTTATGCACATGAACAAAATCATGCACCTTAAATCTTCTGTTCCGCTACTCTAAATTTCATGCCATCAATGTGGTTGCGGAATACTAAATCTTGAATGTCTTCACAACAGAATTGTTCCGGGTACAGCACATATAGTCACAAATGGACGAGAAGTGAGCAAAGTGAATCAAATCTTATCTATCTCGAGGCCTTAATCCCTAAAGCCTGGATTAATAAAACACAGGAGAAGAACTTCCGTGAACAGCTCCTCGACAAAAGGATGCTAATAATATAATATATAATGCCACAGTGGATAATTCTACAGAAATGTGGATGATTAATCGATGTCGTGTGAGCAAAAATTTGATTTTCTTAAATCACCTGGTTCAAAGTCAGGACGGGGGTTTCTATTTGGCATGTCAAGACAGTGTAATTTCCACTGTAGCATATCGCTCTCACATTTTGAGTCAAGATACTCCCGATGATATTTGCAAAGCGTATCATGCACAGCCCGAGCATCTAGGACACATACTATCTAGTTGTCCAACTCATGCTGGAACGACCTACATCCAATAGCTCTCTTACTATATCTGTCACTCTTGCGGAATTAGCCTTACTACCGCTCCGCTCAACGCCCCAAGGATATCGTCTTAATTGCATAGAATGAGAAGTACCGCATTTGCTAGAATTTCGTATTCCCGACAATTGATTCTGTTGGGCACTCGAAGCCTAACATAGTTCTCCTTGACTTCGAAAATTTTGAGCTTAAATCTTGGGCATGCATTTTCGGTACCATCTGGCAGAAACATTATTCACCTTTCAGAGGGGCTTCTTTCGGGGTGATACAATGAGCTTTCTGGATATCACTTTTTTCGGATACCTCTGTGGGTACACTAACCATCTCAAGCATAAAGTCACTCATGTACTTTATTTGGATGAACTGAAGATCTATGCTGCTGGTAAAAGCAAACTTCAGCGTGATTTAAATATCGTCAAGAAGTATACAGGAGAGATTGTTACGGACTTTGGTGCCAAAATTCATCTGAAGAAACGAAAGATAATTGGTGTACCCAATGACCCTGAGATTTTTGATATAAGTGTTATTAGACGTCTTGACTAATGGAGGTGTTTCAATGGATGAAGAATGAGCTTAAGATATTTGATATTGCCACACGTAAAATCGTGTATATGCATAAGATCTTGCATATTAATCGGTCTGTTTCGTGATTATACATCTCATGTCAAGGCGAATGCAGATCTCTGAATCTCAAGTATCTTTCTAACCGAATTGTTCTAAGCATAGATTGCATCGTTGAAATGGGCAGAGATCCTCTCCTAAAAATGGCCAAGAATGACGAGACGATTGGCAAAGGAGCGTTCCTTCACCAATCCGCGGAGAAGGCGGCCGACACCCTTGCTAAAAAAATTCATTAACAGCTACTTGACAAGAAAATGCACGGAAAATTTCACAGAAATTTAAAAAAAAAACAGTCTTTGTCAACGGAACAAACTTGTTTTTCTTCTAGCTCATCAGGGCTTAATTCAGGTATAGAGGGTTTTTATTTTGCATTCCAGGACGGTGTAATTGCCACGTTAGTGTACCGTGACCGGATTTTATATCAAAAAGTTCCCAGCGATAGGTGCAGTGCGTGTCATGCACACATTGAGTACCTAGATCACATACCATCTTTATCGCTCTTACGGTGTTGGCCGCGACCCTGCACTGCCGCACGCTCCGAGGGAGATAGCGTCAATTGTCCAAAACGAGAAGTGCTAAAATGTTGTGGAAGTACAATTTTCGAGCAGCAGTCTTCGTTGCACACTCAAGACATGACATCGTTCTCCAAAACTTCGAGAAACGAGCTATATTCGCGATCGAATTCTCTCCTTCGGTGGAATACAACATCAGTATCAAGGAGAAGAAAAAAAAGGAGAGGTATCAAGACTTCAAAAGTCGTTCGTAACTTTAAAGCTATACGCGCGTGCCAAAGATATTCCAAGCCACTTGCGAGATGGACGCTGGAAACTGTCATCCTTTGGTTACTTCGTGTCCTCAAGACACACGAGGGTTTCGCCGTCCTGTTGTTGTGATTTCTTCGTGGCCGTAGGTGTGATTTACCGTGGTTCCACTGGGAGCCGGTATCATTTTTAGATGACGGTTGCTGCCAGTGAGACCCTGTGGTAGATGTTTAACCCTTTTTTTTAATAATATGCATATGCTACACGCCTTTTATTGCTCTCGCTCTTTTCAATTATTATGAACTATGAAAACTGATGTAGGACCTTCAGAATGTTTTTTATATAGTCAAATGTGGAATTAGTGTCGGTTTTGGGGCTGATCGTGACCATAAATCCAGAGTCTCGGAACTGTTTTATCTCTCTCCTTTTACTCTCTCTGCTTTGTCATGGTTGAGTGAACACCGTACATCCTCCCGCATCTCCTCTCACCCATCCCTGCGGCGCGGCCTTGTCCGCCGGACAACAGCATCATTTACGGTGTTCGACATAGTACATTTCTTAATTTTTTGCGATGTAAACGAGTCATAACCTCTAAGAAGATTTTTATATAATTCTATTCGTGGAAGTTACTGTCAGTTATATATTATTTCAGAAGTGGATAAATTATTTGTTTTTCAAAAGCATAACTTGTGTAAAACTTCTTTTTTATTCAAACTTTAACGAATTGTATTTATTTCAGAAAATATTTCTAGAGACAAAGTAAGTTGCCTCAATAATAAATATTAAATGTAAAATTATAATGTTTTTCTATGACGAATAAGAATCACAAGCAGCAACTGAGCTCTTTTATATGTACACCGAACAATTGGATATTTAACTGTTAATGAAAAAAAAGTATTGACTACAAAATTGATTTCAAATTAATTTTCGAATATTTTATTTGGCACAATAGGGCTTCCATTATTTTTGACGTGTCGCGAGGAAAGGGACCTTAGGGTTAACCGGCGAATTTTTCAGTAGAAGCGATTGAAGAAATGGTCGAAGGCAAACGCTCAGAGATTGCGGACAATCTCCAGAATCCATCCCCTACACGTACTACTACACTTTCTCTTTGTGTGTTCAGGGAGTTAGATGAGCTTTTGAGTCATACGGACACAGAATGAAAAGATGTGTCGAAAGCGGTGGGGCTGGATTTCTCGGGCCGTTCGCACGCGTCGAAATAAGCGATACATGCCTGACGTTGCAGCCAGCCCCCTGTAACGACTGTATACCAGCGTTAGTTCACTAGTTCGGTCAAGTGAAGCGAGGAGCGCAGGGAGTCTTTCCAGACTGTTTTTACATGGCAAGCATAGGCAAAATTAGATAGAAATTAATTTAATTGATATTATTCGTAATGACACCCGGTTTAATGCTTCACATAATCGAAATTTCATATCTTTTTAAATATGATAGTAGTTTTAAATTTTAAAAATCGTTAAAATATTTTTTTCTAGCTGCGGTTAATATGAAAGGTTTCAATCGTAAAATGGAGGAAATTACTTTAAATTATGTTTTATCTCAAGAAACAAAATTAAACAAATAATTATACTAAATTTTGTTATTGAATTCCAGATATATGCCTATAAAAATTATATAGGTTATTTTTGAAAAAATAAGTTCCAAAACAGCATAGAGACAAAAAATATTGTTTTTTATTGCATATTGTTACAAAAAATATTGTGAAACTGATAACATAAATTTTAATAATAATATTTGAAATTATATTTCATAAACAAAATTACTGTTATGAAATATAAAATTTAATTAGAAATTAAAAATAAATAACCGCTATTCTAATTTTATATTGGGGTAAGAAATTCATTTTATGAGTAAAAAATTTTAAATAAGAACAATGTCATATGTTGGTACAAATAAGCAATTTATTAACGACAGTAGCCCTAAAACAATAACAAATTATTAATTTGAATACACTTCGTAAACTATAATAAACGTATTTACACTGCTTAAAACTTTTAGCAATTTAAACCTTAGCCTCTCGACTAAGTTTAAAAAAAATAACATTTCGCCGTTTAGCTATAATTTGGCTTTCTTTAGCGAAATGTCTTATTCTAAGCAATAAATGTTTCTTTATGGCGTCAACAAGAACGTCACAGCTGTGTTCAGCAGATAGATATTGAAATGTTTAAAAAATAAGGTCGTTGATTGTAAGATCGAAACAGTTATTCAAACGGCCATAATGTTTAATTAAAATTATCAAATGAATAATTATTTAAAATAATAGTTTAATTTTAAAAAAATCAAGAAGGTAGCTAGATAGATAGATTTATTTCACACATGTACATCCTTTTTGGACATTTACATATAATAGGAACCCGTTTACAAAAGATACCTAAAATATAATATTTTGCTTAAACCTTACTAAAGTAATACCTTACTTAGATAATGCTACTTGATCACAATATTCTCCTTTGCATTCAATTCGTATTCTATTGCATATCTGCAAAGGCCAGGGATCGGCTTTCCGCTTAATGTTTGACATAATTTGTCAATAAAATTTTGTCTCCTCTTTTTTAGCCAAGCGTATACTTCCTCTACAGATTTCTTATCTATTTGACTTCTAGCTGTTTCACATTCCCACATGAGTTCCATATTCTCTTCCATTTCCCCACAAAATGTGCAATCTACATTTTCGTTGCCTTTATTCCGTGCCTTCCCCACATTTCCGCAACGAAGTCTTGCAATAAGACGAGTTTTCAATTTTAGCGTTATCTTCTCTTAATTCCGACTTTCTCTTTAATTATATGCCTTTCTCAAGGTTATTTAAAATATCTTCCTCCCGACCCTCCTCCTGTGCCCAATTTAGAATAATGTCTATCCCCATTTCTTTTAGAGCCTTTTTACAACTTTTACCCCATTGCGAGAAGTTGTTATTACCTATCGATCTCAATTCCTCTTTAAGACAAATTTTGGGGAGTCTACTTTCTTGTATTTTCAATATTTCTGCGACATATTTTTCAGCTCTGTTTTTAGCCTCTATTTCCAGGCTACTTCTCCCTGCCTCTTTTCTCCAAATATAACCTGGAGTATTTCTATCAAGCCCCATGGCAATTTTAACGAATCTATCCTGTATACTCTCTCGATTTCGCTAAAATATCCATTAAGTAGAGCCTCTTATCCAGTGCCCAAATCCTCGCTCTAGTCATAACCCTCCATGCTGCATTAGTTGCTTTTTGTATCTTCCCTACCATAACTTTGATGTGCTTCTTGTAGTTCTTACTTGCAGAAAACCAAAAACCAAGATACTTGAAACTATCCACAACTTCAATTTGTTCCCCTGAAATACTCCAATTTTCCTGTTTCCTCCTCCTTCTCCTCTTTCTAAAAATTACAATTTTGGTTTTCCCAACGTTAATTTCTAACTTGTTTTGACTCGTGCACTCCTCCATCCGCTTTATCATTGTTCTCAACTCCTATGGAAAGTCTGCAACTATCGCTAGATCGTCCGCGAATTTCAAGGCAAAAATTTTGGTACGACCTATCACGGTTCTTCCGATGTTTCTGCTCTCCCAGATCTCGTCTATATCATCGATAAAGATATTGAAAAGAGTGGCACTGATTGGGCATCCTTGTCGTACACCTCTTCTTGTCCTAAAACTGTCAGACAGCCTCCCTACCGTGATCACCTGATTCACTGTTTCCTGTATATTGTTTTAATCATTACTAACATTTTCCCTCCAATGCCCATCCTGCCAAGTTTACTAAAAAAAAATCTCTCTGTAAACTGTGTCGAATGTCTTTTTGAAATCTATAAACGCGACATACAACTTGCCCCTTTTCTTTTTTAATTTATTATTAATTAATGAATTTAGCACAAAGATATGGTCTATAGTCGACCTTCTCTTTCTAAAGCATGCCTGTGTCTTTATACAAAACATGACTCTTTAACCATTCCATTTCTCGAAAGAACTTTTAAAAATAAAGATATTGTTCCAGTTCAAGATAAAATTTTTGATATTTTTCATTATAATTTATAGTTTTTTATAAAATACATAGTTCCTATTTTATATATTTCTAAGATAATTTTTAAAAATAAAGATATCAATCCAATTTAGGATAAAATAATTTATATTTTTTATTAAATTACATAGTTTTTATTTAAGTTTTTATATTTCTATGATATTTTTTATAATAAATATATCGTTTCCATTTAAGATCAAATGTTTTATATTTTTTATTAAATTACGTAGTTCTGATTTAATTTTTTATATTTGTACAAATTATATTTTTGAAATAAGCGAATAGTTTCATTTTGAGATAAAATGTTCGATATTTTTTATTAACAGTTCGGTTACGTCAAATTCTCCTCAACCCCACCAATGTCTATTGGGGCGGAGAAGATGAACGAGTGCGCTTTATACGTGTGCCGTGTGTATCTGTTTCTATGCTGCTAAGTGTCACATGTTGCTAAGTGGAGGGGAAGTAAAATGTGAAATAACTGAGCGGTGCGATTCGATGTATCTGATCTTTAACTTAACTGGAAGTTGAGTGTACTTCGTTCTTATATAATTTGTATAATTGTTACAATTTCTTCAAATTAAGATATCATCACAGTTTAAAAGAGAATGTTCGATATTTTTTAATTAAATACAGTTTTTACTTCATTTTTTATATTTCTACAAAAGAAGTTCTTAAATATAGATATCTTTTCAGTTTAGGACAAAATGTATACATGATAAGTTCTTGAATTATTTGTTTAAATTAAAATATTATTTCGATTAATAAATCCTTTCATAATTATAATATGTAATTTGTTTTTCCACTTTCTTAAGACAAAACAACCGGTGCGACCGGCCCTGTCGTGCGGTATAACCTACATTTTATATTTCACAAACAGTTCAAACAAAAATATGTAAACATTTAAATAGCAATTATTAAAACAGCAATCAGTCATTTTATATATAAATATTTTATATTTATACTTGCCACTCCCAGAACAGTGACTCCGTCCTCTGCAAACGTTTTTCGCTCCCACAAAATATATTCTTAAAAAAATGTCTCTTGCACACGGCATGTTCGGCTCTTACTACGCAATTTTCTCTTCAGATGGCTCTATGCCAGGCTTTTAGATTTACTTCACCTTTTGGCACGTAAATGAAATAAAATTTTTCGGTGCAGCTGTCATAACCTAAGTTACATTCAGGGGCAATACACCTCGTGTCACCCATTTTACTTATTTTAATGGCAAATTTAATATTAATAATATTTCTTAATTCTCGAAATGAGTCAGCGATCGCCTTGCGTAGAGGCCCCATGTTGAGGAGACTAGCGCTCGGTAGTCGCTGGTCGGTCTCGAGTAATGAACACACACACACACACTTACAAAACACACCAAGAAGTGCTTCGAATCTGTGTATCTGCCTGGTGACCTGAGAGGGATCCCTCCGTTCACACTAGCCTTGCCGTATTCCACCTGAGATGTAGAATTCCAGAACGTTGGTAAGAACGAAAATACACCTAGATTTAAAATACTCGGCGAAGGGTTCCGGATTTGATATACTGCCTTGAGAATAAACACGGGTCTGACTCAATAGGCTTTGTAGCTTGAGCGCCAGGAGGGAGATCTAACGCCCCCTCGCAGCTTACAGTAAAAGCAGCAACCATTTTTCGGATGCAAACCTACATATAGCTCTATACTAGCGCGGGAACTCCAATTTGAGTGTGCGAGAGAGAAAGAACTATGATACCTGATAAGCACTCCTATAAGGGTGGCGTTTTGGACGTGAAAAAAATGGTATCGACCAATGACAGCAGTAAGGCATCAGATAGCTTTAATCCTAGTACAACACGTGAATTGTCAGAACAATACGAACAACGTGGGATTTGGGCGGGATTCCACCCGTACGTTGTTCTTCTTGGGTTTAAAAAAAGCTCGAAAAAAGGGTTCATTGTGATAGAATTTTTCCAGTCGCATGGGAGGTCAGGCTGCAAGTCAAGACCCCAAAGAAGATTTATGCACATGGAAAGAAATTTTCGGTGACTGTGTTACTTATATGTACCGCAACTGAGCTAAACGCACGAGCATTAGCCTGCCCTACGCTAAAGACATCTAGTCTCTTATTTTAAGAACGCTGCAATGCGACAGAGGGGTGAGTCACGCGCCAAACTTTTGGGACAAAAACATATCCAGAGCTCAGTAAGGATGTTGCGTTATTTTCTGGAGAAGCGTTTAATACAGTGCGAAAACTCCAATTTCTTGAAAACAGTCGATTTTGATAGGGTCTCTATTTTTAATTCCGAGCATAGAAATGTAGAAGTCGCATCGACTACTGTAGCTCGTTTACGTTCTCTCATTTGGGACAGCAGTGTTCCCAGATATAAGAGAGCAGCCTTGTACCACATTTTAAAGGCCGCCGTCACACGAAAAATTGGCGCTGCTATCGCTTAAAAATCGTGGTTGTGTTGCCCTACTACACCGAATCATCTACTCTACTCTTTTTCGCGCAACAATGAAAACCGCAGAGAGTGAGTGATACTTTCTCCGCCGGAACCCACTTGTTAGCGAGTGGACGGCTTCTGACCTGGCACAACCTTTCCATTCTTTAAAGATTAGATCCAGTAGAGAAAAATAAAAATTGTCTACGGTATTATTAAATTGAATTTTATTTGGTTGCATTACCCCTGATATATTGTTGCGAGAAAATAACAAAAAGGTGTAACAAAATCGCGTAATATTTTTAATCTCATTTGATCTTTAAACATGTTTCTTCGCATTTTATTTTGTGTTCGTTCACTACGCAGAAAAACGCTGATCCTTGAGGTATTCTTATTAAACAAAAAGAAAGCTCATTCCGAGAACATGACGAATGAGTTGCAACAAATATGATCTCGCTGGTTTTCTGCGTATCATTTGTTAAGAATAATTAAAAAAGCGGGCTTCGAAGATTGTAACCCCAATCGCCTTTAAAAGTTGACGCGGAAAAACGATAAGATACGTCACATTAGGAAGATTAAAAAATAACAATTCTCGAATATTTGTATATTTGTAGTGAAAAAATGTTTCACAAACAAAAATCGCAATCCGATATGATTTACTGGTTTCATAGTTAAGTTTCGTCTCTTTCTTCATTTTTTTGTTTTTTTTTCAATGAATTAAAAATGCATGTATTGCTTTTTATAATAAAATGAAAGCATAAAAGCATAAATAAAAGCAAAAAAAGCATACAATAGTAGATTTTTATGCATTGTTTATGAATCTTTTGCAGATTCGTCTTCAGAATTAGTTAGATTATGATTACACGCACAAAATTTCTTATGCACATTTTTGTAGTTCATCCATTGTCTATGTAAAAGAAGATTAAACAAGTGTTGCAAGCAAGTCTTTTTAAACTCGATTATAGATTACACGTGCGTGTTTTATTTAAACAATGGACTGGATGAAAACATGTGCACAAGAAATTTTACGTGTGATATCATCATCTAATTAATTCTGAAGATGAATCTGCAAAATATTTGTAAACAAAGTTTAAAAATCGATCAGTAATTTTGATAATTTGAGGGGATACAGCATGATTTGTGAAAAATGTTTCATTTACAATTTTTCGAGAACAACCCTGAATTCGTGAACTCAGCTCACACCGCCAGATTCAAGAGATCATTCTGCATAATATGCATTAGAAGAATTTCTGTGATCTCATGTCTCACCACCTCTCCTATGTGACTCCCAGATAAGAGATGTAAGTTATAGTAGCGTAGGCATTGTGACATTAGGACCTTAGGTAGGACCTTAGTGTTCGGCACGCCATTGACCAGGTCAGGGTATCCTGACCGGGCGGACTAACTACATACTTTTTGGCCAGGTATCTACAAGCTTGGCCAGACCAACCCTACCTCCAGTGGTAATTTGTTGAAAAATAAAAAAAATTCCAAATTACAATTTTCATAATTCTACAATCTACGATTGGAAAGTAATTTGGAGTCTCCGCATTTTTCCGATTCCAACGATATGTAATTTGTCTAAAAAGATTGAAAATTTTAGAAGTATTAAGTGTTAAATTGAATATTGAGCTAAAGTTTCTTGATATTCAACTCCTTCAAATTTTTAACTTTTCTGAACAGGTGATATATGATTGGAAATCGCTAGTTGAAAAATTAAATTTTTTTAGATATCCTTACTTTGACCTGTCAGTGTACAAAAGACCCCTGCGGGAGTAAGTAAACCCAAACTGAGGTCCGTGAATAGACCAAAAAGAGTATTCAAATGCATTTTAGATTTATATAATTTTTGAGGACCCGAAATAATTTGAGTGGTCGAAGCTTTCGAGAGCCTGAAGTATTTTCAGTACTCGGAACCTTCAAGAAACCGAAACTGTTCGAATACTTAAAAATTTCGAGTATCAGGCTAGTGTTAAGAATCCAAGATAGGTCGGGTTCTCGAAATTTTCGAGTACCCGACACAACTCTAGTACCCGACTTAACTCGAAAACCTGACCTGTTTAGGGTTCTCGAAGCCAAACAGGTACTAGAAAGTAGAGGCACACTCAGCCCGGGTATTAATTAAGACGTGCATAGTTGGGAGTTTACCATCCGTGCACGTGCGCAGTTGCGCTAGTGGCCAGAAGAGTGCACAGTCGTATCACCGGCCCTCGACATGCACAGGTGGGCACATGAACAGGTGCTCCGTGCACAGTTGTACCCCTTTGAAATTAAGACGTGCACAGTGGGAGTATCCCATCTGTGCGGCACGTGTACTTGTCAGTTAAAAATCTGAAAGTATTATTTGAGACGTGCACAGTTAAGAGCCTCTCATCTGTGCACGTCGATATTTAGACCTGCATAGATGGTACCCCACGAATGGTTCACGTGCACAGATAGGGCACTTCCAAAAGTACACCTCCAAATGTCGAGGTGCACAGTTGCTTTGCGCGCAGTTGTCCGCCACTGTGCAAGAGGCATCTCTTTGAGGCAATTCGATTCAGGTAAAGTATGGGGATTCTTCTTGACAGTTCTGTGTCGAAGCTGAACATACCAGACCATTCAGTGAATAAAGCGCAACTTAAAACGAAATTTCCGCCAACTTGTAACATTTCCTTACCATTGACTACATAGATTACAAATTGTTATTTAGGAGAGGTATGCGAAAGCTTGACCCGTGCGAGTTGAGCTTATTGTGTACAAGTCGAGCCAAGCCGCGATCCAGAATACCTTGCAAGCCAAATAAGTTCGCGGACCGAAAAAAACTCGCAAAGCTTGCAACATAATTAAAGACTATTAGCGGACGTAATAATAATAGTAATAAGAATTTATACTTCAAAAATAATTATACCTTTCAATTTTCATTCGTCTTCAAAAGTTTTTTTTTAAATGAAAGGAAATTTAATTAAAAGGAGACCTCTCAAACGAAATTTTTAAGGTTATTTGTTTTTCTTTTACTTGGAGATAACAAAAAGTAATGTTGAATGAAAATGTGTTTTCCTGTGTGTCAACGACTTGCATACATTAAAAATCAGCTCATATCAACGCTGCAATATTCGAGCGAGCAAGGAGTTTTCAAAATAACTCATTAAGGATTCTTCAGAAAACAATTGTATCTTTAAATCATCTTTGAATATAATTTTTAGTTAGTCGGAGGAAATGAATATTAATGGATTCGTCTGGTGTAGCCTCCTGGAGTCCTTGTAGTGTTCCCAAGTTTCTTTTATGCTATAGAGCCATGCAGCGCTGGCGGGTATTTGAGCACGGGGACGCCAGCTTCGTGGGTCGCCCTACTCACGGCACCAAGGAGCTGAAAAATGTATTTCCCTTTAGATGATATAAGATTCTTTTGTACTTTTTTACCAATCGGGTATTTGCTGAATCATAGCTCCATTTATAGCTTGTTTGTGCATGAAAGTACGGCGCCCGTACGTCAGCGTTTTTCTCAAAACCACGTTTTTCAAATTGATCGACCAATTGAATTGTTCTTGCGTACTCAACCAGTTAAAAAGTGGCATCTTTCGGTGAACCAATCCAAACTGAATTTTTTTTAAATTATTTGGTTTAAAAAAATGTGCACATTTTAGGGGCAGCAAGGACACTCCGCTTTTTGTCTACAATTTTTTAGAAAATGTCTATTTTTTTGTTGCTCTGGTTCACATAGTAGCTACGAGTCCGATCTTTCTAAATCTATCCGGTTTATTACTTTTAAGCCATTTTTTCGAGAGCTGCCATGCCCATCGTTTTGCTTCTCGAAGCGGAGATGGCTGGACATCCGCCCTAATACCACCAATGTATGTGACTCTGAGAAACTTTACAAAATTTTTGTTGAGCAATTTGAGTGGACAGATAAATCCTGAAGGCGTCAAAAAGATTCATTCTTGTCTCGTCTTCAAAGTCATCCGAAAAAATCACTCTCGTTTTCAGCCCACTACACCATACTACCATCTTAAAGTATTTTAAAAAAATGTCCTTTAAATTAAAGTTCATTCAGTAAAGAGAATTCTAGCATTTAACAGGTTCATCATCATGAAAATTATCTATCGTACTTCTTTCAAACATCCGCGTTTCAGAAATGGTGCCAAACCGACAATATTCAAAAATCAGAATGCTTGCGGGAAATCAAGGGCCTGTTTGCGGCAACCGCACCTATCTATGGAAAATAGAATTGTTACTTTGCTTATCAGTAAGTTTTTGTTACTCTCTAAAGATTTTTTACTTTCGTCGAATTACTGGAATTTAAATCCAAACATAATTATAAATAATATAATATATAATAATATAATTATAATAATTGTTTTATATTTTTGAAAGTCAAATTAAATTTATTTATTTCTAATCTTATCATGTTTAAGCTGTAATATACGTTTATTACTTTGACTAAGTTTACAAATGCGTCCATATTATTTAAATTATTAAATACATGTTGAAAACATTGATTCTATCATATTCAAGTTTCAAATTAAACCGTCACTAGTCTACTATTACACCCCCTTACTGGAAATTTTTTGAATTAAAACTGGAAGCTTTAATAAGGGAATATCCTCCTCTGTGAGAGCCTCCGGACCTGTGTATACGACTGTGGAACGCCCAGAACAAAAATTAATAGGTCTGCTGATTACATTTTTAACTTGGAGATGTATTTCATAAATCTAATGCGAGGAGAAATACTGAGAACCCTGAGAAGAATGCTCACCATAGCTTTGCTATGTAAATACTTAAAAAATACGACTTTTTGGCACAAAATAACCCTGATAGCACGCCTAGAGCAAAAAGTACTTGGTCTTCTGACTTCTTTTTTGCATGGAAATGTGTCTTATGTGTCTTATATGATTTAAAAAAATTTACTCAAAACTAACATATGAAATTAGAAATTTTCATCTTTACAGAACAATGTTCCATGTTGCTTGGCAAAATCCTGGTCACAAAATCTGACTCTTTATTATGCACCCCCAAATGAAGCATAAAAAAAAATTTATTGCTGCAAATACTACGGGAAAGAAGTACTGTGAGACTTGACGGTCTGGCTAGTCCAAGTAGGTTAGAGGCCCCATAAATAAAATTTTAAAACTAAAAGTAAAATACGGTATTTTTTTACCAAAAAGTAGAAAATTAAGGTGTAGCTCAAGTTACATAATCTTTTGTCATTTAAAGATGTTTTTCACCGACTTTTCACAAAAAATTGTTGACAAAGTTATGAGTATTTGAATTTAAAAAATTGAAAAAGCAAATAATTAACAGTTTTTGAATAAAAGTGTGGTATTTTAAATGTAATATAGGTATTTCTCTTTATCTTTTTTGTTCTGATATAATCTCTCGACCTCTTTCTAGTAGAATCCGCAAGAAAAGGATAAATACTTATTAGATTGCAAAAATTATCACACTTTTAATCAAAATTGTGGCCATTTTTTGATAATTCGTGTTTTCAATTTTTAAATTTCAAATACTCATAACTTTGCAAACAAGATTTTTTCAAATAGTTAAGATACGTGTCGCCTTATTCCCTTTGAGAAACGTCGTACTTATATTTGAAAGGCAAATAATTCTGAGGCTTCTTAATCGTAGGAATCTGACTTTTGTATTTTTTGTTTTATGAGGATTGCCTAAAAAGTTATTTTTACATCATTTATCATAGAAGGTGGAAACACACCTGATCTAAATTATGTGCAAAATAACTCATTACAGTCGACAGTGCGACACAGTGCGAGAAAGACCACATTGCTTTCCACGACCAATTTAAAGATGTCTGTAATTTTTCGCAAACCTAGAAATAGAAATGTGAATTTTAACATAATATGCATTACACCAAATTTATGTCGGGAAGAAAACAATTAATTATTTATATATGCCAAACGTATCGTCATTCTCAGACTGAAGTGATAAATATTAATCGAAAGTACATTGCAGATCACGAGTATGGCACCCCCTGTTTATCGATAATTTTTTAATTTCTTTTAATAGTCTTGACGATGGCTATGATTTCTTTTAATTCCACTTGCTGATTTCGAAAACGATATTGATTTTCCGAAAAGAGCTTGCATTTATTATCATTATTTTTTTATAAACAAATGCTATAAACAAATAGAAGCCAATTGTTATATTTTTGCAGAAAAATGGAATAAAATCACATAAAAATGTGTTGCTATTTTTCTCCACGAACCATGGTTTTCGAAATATATATTTTTTTAAAATTAAAAAATCACGAAAATTCCAAAAGTGTGAAAACGATGTAGCTCTGAAAGTACAGTTCGTACGAATAATTATCATTACACATTTTTTATCCATAAACGTATGGCTTACACGTATTCGTACTAAAAACATGAAATTATTTGTTAATAACAATTTTTACAATAATATATATATATATATATATATATATATATTTCGGTTCGGTTCTGATTCCTCTAGAATCAAACCGAAAGGCCTGTGACAAAGCCACCGAACGCGTCCTCGGGTTGCGGGTAGAGGGTCCCTGTACCAAGGGGTTCTGCTGAATATGGTTACAAAAAATTAATAGGCAGTCGCGGACAACTGTCCAGG
>JAAAKG020097145.1:0-39587 GCA_010014905.2 Druon quercuslanigerum
AAAAAGGTTCTCTAAGTACTTTAGGCTGTTGCTCTTGGTGGTTCGGAACCCACCTTAAACTGTAGGTCCCCTTCCCACCACCAAAAAGGGTGTGGGAGGTGTGTTAAGGAATAGGAAGAAGGTGAAAGAAATATGTAAACCCTTAGGGGACACATTAGAAGCTTCCACAACCAATCAGGTAGTCAACAACCACTTAATTTGAGATTTAAATTTTAAGGTATATCATTACGGAGAGATGTCCCAAAGCGGGACCGAAAGGGAGTAGAGGATCGACTGAAAAAAGATTTTATATTGACGCCTGATGATTTGAAGAAAGAATGTAACGTGCACTTCCGAAGAGCGTGGCGCAAAATTGGTGTTGCGATTGACAAATATGATACCCTTTACACTAATATCATGCAAAAAACACTCGAAGACGCAGAATATAATACCGATATAAGCAACAAACATGTTTCAGCTAATTGTCAAAATAATGAAGATTTAAAAAAAGGAACAATGGATGTCATTAAAACAGCACTACCATGCGCCGAGAAAGACAGTCTGGATGAACATTTTGAAAAGGCTAAACCTCACATGTGCTAAAACTTGCGCCAACTTAAGCCACTGTAAGTTCCTTCTAATTTTCTATATCCGATAAATATTATAATTTTAGTAGGGAGAAGTGCAGTACAATGCCAAGCTTTGAATGGAAGGTCATGTAAATTATAATTGAATTGTAAATTTGATGTGTGTATTTTTTGGACAAAAACAAATATTATACGGTTATATATGTGATTGTTCGAAACAGTTTTTTAGCTACGTAATTATTTATTATTTAAATAATTCCTCGGTCCTGCATTTAGTTTGACGCAAAATATAGTTAGAACCTCTTACCCCTTCAAAATTCTATCCATCGTATAATTAGCTGCAATTAGCAATCTTACCATAAACACAAAACTTTGTGGACATCGTATCCCGCATGTCATGTTGCAAGATTGTATTAATTTAGATATATTTAAAACGACTACAAAAGTCATTTATGATTCCAGAAGTTCAGTGAAATACTTCACCTATTTGGTTATTAGGCTTTACTCCTGCCAAAGAATTTTCCCTCTATTTTCGCCAAAATTTTTGTTGTATATTAAATATTCTGACACGCATTTTAAAACAAAAATTTCATCAGATCACTGTATTTTTAAACAAATATAGCCATTTAACGCAAAAAAACTATTAACAACATCAACAAACGCGGAAATTTCTTTGAATTGACACCATGCCCCACACTGACACCATATCACACGCTCCACATCTCACAACTTCTGACAGTTTTTCTGTCATAATCAATGTTATCATGCGTCGTGACTTTTAACACTGCACATAATAATATTCCATTCCGTTAATCTTTTTCAATTTTGTGAAAATAAAATAGATACTAAAGTTTTCAGTGTTTGTGACACAATAATTGATCTAATTTTTAAGCGGTCTTTGTAATTTTGGTTTAGTGTCTTTTAAAAATTGTTCCAACATTCTATTCTGTAATTCCTAGGTTTTAAAGCAAAGGACAAAGCGATACGGAGATTGTGGAATTTTTAGATTTAAAACAAATACTGGGAGTTAAACTTTTTATAAAAACTAAAACAAACAGAGGTTTTGAAAATTTAATTATTTTTTATTTATTTATTATTTAATAAACATTTAATTTAAAACATTCGATTTAGCTTTTGCAATTTTAAGCTGTCAAATTGTAATCGCTTTAAAATAAAAAGTATTTAAATTAAACATATTTCAAACCTCTATTATTCTATTTGAATCTGATTTGATAAAAACAGTACAATTTCAATTTATTTGCATTTCTAATAATCCAGTTTTAAAGATTCTCATCTGAAATGATTTAAGTATCAATATTTTGAATTTTGAAATTTCTGTTTTCGAACTAAAATGTTCTAATTTTTAATGCTTTGAATAAGAAATGATAGAATTTTAGCTTCTAATTAAAACTTTTTAAATTGAAAATCCGTTTCATTCTAAATAACTTTTTTTATGCTTTTAATAGTAGGAAATATGAATTGAAGGGCGTGAATGCATTTCCTGCCAGTGTTCGAATATTTCACGATAACAGTTTTTATTTATATTTTATACAAAATATTATTGTTTTTTAATTTATGTATTGCTTCATTTTCAGAAACAAGAAAAAAGATCGAAGAAGTTGAAACATTGGTCAGAACCCCCAAAGAATATATTTATGTAACGACTTGTAATGTTTTAGTTAATTATTATGAATCTAATTATCTGCTGTATTATATATGGGTGTTACTGCGATTTTCCTTGTGTACTACAAAAAAGAAATATTGACTATTGTGCAGATATTGTTTTGTTTATACAATTTTGGAAGACGGGCGCAGCCGTTTGGGAGTCAACTTTATTACTATTACTATTATTATTGTTATTATTATTAAAACCAAACTAACCAGCGTGTAATAAAATTAAATACTAACAGCCATGCATTATTTTATTAGTTAATATTCAGGAGCCATTCTTATTTTAAAAAATCTGCCCGCTAAAATTTCTTTAAAAACAAAAATATAGATTAAGAACACTTTAGCTGTATCTAAATCATTTTTCTTTTTTGATTTTTTGAAAACTCTAATGAGAATCCAACTAATTTTATTATTTAAAGTTACAAATTCGAAGCAAAAAGAGCCTCCTGGAGAAAAGGAGACTAGCCCTCGGGCTCTTCCAACTTTATTTCGCCCTTAGTCTGCGTAGGCGAATCCACGGGGAAGGGGAGGGGGGTAAAATAAAAGGAGCTGCTGGTCCTCTTCTTCTTCTCGAAACACTGAGAATACTTCAAAGAAACAGCGCAAGAATAGAGATGATTTGCCAAGTGTGTTTGACAATATTCAGGCGAATCTGGGTTGCTAGGGCTCACCTAAAATCTCCAGATCGAGACGTTGACCTTAGCATTTCCTGAATTGGCGTCTCCTACCTTTCTTGTTTTTTAGGAAAATACAATTATAGTATTTAATGTGGCGAAATTTTCTCTAACATTCACTGACAGGACAGCCATGGTCATTTCGTCCCCAGGTTAAATCCTCCATAACGGCCACAAACGGGTTCAGATTTTCTGCTCGGACAGGACGAATACAAATTCACTCGCTCTTTCACCAGATCCTTAACATTTTGGATAATCGTCTTACATGCATCCCATTCTTTTTAATTTAGAAAAGGGCATTTGCGAATGGTATTTTAGTAAAAAAATCTAGTTCAAAAATCGCAAAAAGGAATCACTCCTGACGAACAAGGTAACAGCTAGACGGTAAACAAAGAATTTTGGATCTCCACCTGATAGGTTGGAATTCAATTTTTCCTGCTGAGAGGTCTCCTGTGTCGTGCTAATCACTAATGTCGCGTTGAATCTTTCCCCCGTGATACCCCCTCCGCCCCTATAAGATATTTCTACTGTCAGAAATACCTACATAGCTCTGATCAGTGTCGGTCTCAGCGCATGATTTTTAAAGTCTGTTCCGGGTAGTGGCTTTAAGAAGGCGGACCTGAGGCTGCGGGAGATGAGTCTCATCCGCTCAAATGGTCTTCCCCCTTTTCTCTCCATTCTTCCAATTAACCTCCTGTCATCGATAGCGGTACAAGCGGATGGGCTGGCTCTTCTTCTTTTGCTTGGCAACGTAAGCAATAAGCTTACAAGTGAATGCAGCATTGGCAAAGCCATACATTAATCAGTAAAAGTCCGATATCTTTCGAACTTCGGGACTGTAGGGGCGGAAAATTTCAAGAACTGCGGACTCATTGTACGCCCCCTCTAGTAGCACGATATTAGGTAAGCACATGCGTAAATCATGGGCTCAGATCATTAGCAAAATAGCAAACGTAGTGGAAGAACCACAATAAGTGTGCGTTCCGTGCGTGTGAGGACGTTATAAAGGAAGTGTGCACTTATCAGACGGCAAGTTTTTGGACTTGTACTGTAACATAGGAATTCTATGTCAATCTAAAATTGTTTAGGCCTTTTCTCATATTACCCTGGAACGGGACACTGCCCCCTTGAATTAATAAGCGTAAATTCTGTAAAATGTTGGACTTTGGACCCTCGTCCTGACACTCCAGTTAATTCACCGGTACCGCTAGGAGCAGCAAAGCGAGCCAGCTAACGTATTGTTATAATTAATGCTGAAATTAAGGATAAGTAACAATTAATACG
Source organism: Druon quercuslanigerum (assembly GCA_010014905.2). Lineage (NCBI taxonomy): Eukaryota > Metazoa > Arthropoda > Insecta > Hymenoptera > Cynipidae > Druon > Druon quercuslanigerum. The sequence continues at coordinate 4,196 of JAAAKG020097145.1, forward strand.
AGCTTTTTAATATAGTTCAGAAGCACGAGAATGTCAGAATGTTGCATCTCTGCATGCTCCTTTTAAACTTGAACCGGTGACTCTTATACATATTGCGTTTGAAAAGTTTTGTCCACTGCTTTTTCTAAAAATCACTGGAAGATGCGGTTGATACATGACAGAAATGAACTAAATGGTGCAAGTTACGACTAGTTCTCGCTCGGTTCGCGCCGTTATTACCTTTCGAGCAAACAAAGAGTAAACATCGAAAATGGTCACGTGAACAAAAGCTGAGTATCGCACTGCTTTGCTGTATAGTACTCAGTTTTGTCCACCTAGCCATTTTCGATGTTTACTCTTTTGTTGCTCAAAAGGTACTAACTGCAGGAACTAAAAGTACCTTGCACCACCCAGTTCATCGATGTCTTCTATCAACCGCAGTTTCCAGTGTTTTTTAGAAACAAGCAGTGGACAAAACTTTTCATGTGCCCTATGCATCTTTGAATATTGTACTGATTTGAAAAATTTTTAAGATTTTTAAAAATTTCAACGGTTGGAGTATACCACTATATATTCCTGAACCTCATATTTTATTCCTCATAGATATAAGATCCTGAACATTAAATGGCTCTTCACTACTGAATAACTGGATTTGTGGAGAGTTGTGGTTTCAAAAGACCTCCTGTTTTATAGAACTTTGTCGAATTTTCAAGACGCAAAGTAGATTTTTACGTGGAACTTTAGCTAAAACTTTTAGATCATCCTTGATCTTCTGTGCTTTGAATATACCTTCGTCGAAATGAGGGGGTATCAGTTTGCTAAATTTGAAGTTTCTTAATGGAATAACAGTGCTTTTATGCTTAACAGTCGTGCACAAGAAGTAGGCTTCTACTAAGAGAACATACTGACAAGCTTCTTCCGGGTCCACTCTATGACACATTGTCGACCAGAGCAATCGACGGATTTGTCCAACATGTTTTTCCAGTCTGCTGGATTGAGATTGCATACTAAAGAATTTCTTTTTGCCTACCAAGACGGTAATATAGACACCTTAGTATACCGCAAGCGCTTGATGAATGTACCTGTCGATGATACCAAGCAGCCGGGCGTGCAAGCGTGTGTCAGGGACACTTGGCCATGTTCTCAGTTCATGCTTGAATTATTCGCGATACATCTACATAGAGAGACACAACACGGCTCTTAAAGAGTTGTATTTCCATCTTTGGTACTTCTATTGTGTTGATATAATACCCACCACCTAACCTATTCGCGATTATGAATCTGTCTATAATTATCTGGCTTTCATTACTTTAACATTGTTAAATAAAAACTTAGTGCGTTTGTAATTTTAAAGTTACGAATTAAATATCTTAAAACGGTTCTGCTCTAAATAAATTTAAATTCTATCTTGAACGCTTAAGCTGCTTAAGCTGTTGAAGGAAGCCAAATAGTTGATTATACTCATAATTCCATCGGGTACTCAGTAAGTTAAAATGAATTTAATGCATTCTATAGGTTCATAGTTTTAATTCACATGTTTTACTATAAAAGGAAGAAACACTAATTTCTTATTTTCAAGACAAATTTTGTGGTTCCAATTCTAATTTAATAAATTCTTAACTATTTAATTTTAGCAGTTTCTCAACTGAAATACTTAAGGTAATCTAAGATATCACCAAACTGTAAAAAAGATAAATAAAATTGAATTATATAATTGGTTAAACCCAATCCATATAAATTTCTCCTTTAGTTGCAATAGCGCTTCTCAAACTTTTCTATTAAAGTAAAATTGCTTTGTACTAAAGTGTCTTTTTAAATAATCAAATTTAAAAGTTTTATAATTCATATTGTTTAAATAAATTATTAATTTTAAAATATTATTTTAAATAATAAGTAATTTTTGTTTTTGTTTTTTGAATAATTTTATTTGAAGCGTCAATGCTTCCTAATTCGAAGGAAACAGCTGTTCTGTTCGTTCTTGTATATACGAGGTGTGATCAACTAATATCGAGAATTCTCGTTTTAATCCAATAATATTTATTTATTCGTAAATATGAATTTTGTCCCCTTTAAAGTAGTCGCCGTCCAATGTAATGCACTTATGCCAGCGCGTTTTTCAATCTTCGATGAACATTACAAATCCAGTTTTCGATATGACACTCAGCTGCTACAGCGATTCTCTTTTACCTCATCGATGCCGTGAAAACTTCTTTCTTTCATGGATTTCTTCCTCTTTGGGAATAGGAAAGAGCCGCAAGGGGTCATATCCGGTGACTACGGTGGTTGTGGCATCAATACGGTGTTGTGTTTGACCAAGAACTTACGAACAAGCATTGACGCATGAGCAGGTTGCTTCATGGAAACGACGTAAAATTCCTACATAATATTTTTTATTGACCGTTTGACCTTTAGGTAAAAACTCATAATGCACTAAACCGTTGAAATTAAAAACACGCAGTGAACAAAACCTTTGCGTTTGATCCAAGGACGATTGAGCCTTAGATTCGACGTCATATCCATAAACTCATAATAAATCACCTACTATGGTTTGATCGAGCAATGTAAGGTCGTTGTTCACTTCATTTAGTAAATCTTGAGCGATGACATAGCAATATTGCTTTTGGTCGAAATTTAGCAGTTTTGGGACAAATTTTGCTGCAACACGTTTCATGTGTAAAACACCTGTAAAAAATGTTTGACATGAGTCGTGTGATATGCAGACATCCTCAGCAACCTCTCTAATAGTAATTTGATGATCGCTCATAATCATTTTTTTTCACTTTCTCGGCGTTCCTATACATATCCAAATCATGGCTGCCTCGAGGTCAAAACTTCGAGGCAAAGGGTTACTTTACCTACCACTGTGATAGAGCGGTTGTAGAGGGAGTAACTCGCTGATGAGTGATATGTAGGCCGTGAATCACTCAGGATTGCTGGTATAGCATGTGTCCGACAGGAGTTCCTTAATAATTTGTGGGGACTTCAATGCCTACTCTCCTATGCAGGGCTTACCTCACACAAACTTTCTGGGTAACCAGCATCTCGTCTTTTCCATGGCTCTTCTAGCATCAATCTCCAGGGGATAGTAGTCACAACTCGGATCATGTTTCGGTCTTTGGAAGGCTGGTAGCCTCTCTATCCCTCTCCTGCTCCACTCTCAGCAGATTCTATATTAAGTGGCTGGACTGGGGTTTGTTCTACGAGAGGATGGGAGATCTTATTCTGGTTTTTAAAACTGAGTTAGCGGAGGGAGCCAAGCCTGCGTATATTTACGACAAATTCATAACTTCTCTCTGTCATTTCCTGGAGGCATGTGGCGCCTACAAAACGGATTCTGTCTGCGGGCAAAGGTTTAGGCAGCCTCTTTTTTGGAACGCCGAATGCGAGTTGATCCAAACTAAAAGGAGGCTGGCACGAAAGAGGTTTTTAGAAAACCAGCTAATTCATCTCCCGGCTTGGATGATCTGTCATATGAGGTCATACGGGGCCCTTTAAATCCATTGCTGAGGTTTTTATATTGCCTGTTAAAAGACATGTTCCGTTACTCCTCTTTTCCGAAAGTCTATATATATATATCTAACAACAACTTTCTGAAAATTATTCGAGAGTCTTATTCAGAGGAGGCTGGCATTTCTGGCAGAGAAGAATGACTGGATCCACGAAATCCAGTTTAGTTTCTGAAGAGGCAGATCCGCTATGAATTGTGTGGCCTCACTTGTTTCGCACATGATGAAGGGTTGTGGTGAAGGTAATGCACTTCAACTTTTTCACTGGACAGAATCTTTTTTTCTCCTGACGGACCTAACCTGAAAGTTTGTGCAGTTAGTGTTCTTTAAGAAGATGTATTATTTTCGCTTCTGTTTAACTTGGCTCTGAGAAGGCTTGGCCAACACCTTCCAGCTGAAGTCCGCGTGGCTATGTAAGCGGATGACTCAATTCTTTATGCCACAGAAGGGTCGGTGAAGGAGGCTTCCAAACTCCTGAAATTGACATGTGAGCAAATGACCCCATATCTAGAGATTTTGGGACTCTCCATCTCGATTTCAAAGTCAGAACTTTGTGTCTTCTCCACATGTAGAGGTTTTGAGCAAACGGTTATTCAGTGTCGGACTACCCTCAACTCTTTTAGAATAATGTTGAACTAAAAGCTGAACTGGATCGCCCACATTAAGGCGGTTGCTGCCAAGGCCTCTAGAGCCTTTAATATTATAAGGGGGCTTGTTAGAATCTCTGGGGACGCCTCACCCTCTCTTTTGCCCACTGTCCATTAGGATCTGATTAGAGCATGTCGAGAGTAGGGGCTATCTCTCCTTTGGAGCCAATGAAACTGCACTAAAAATGCTCGACACGAACAATCATGCCTGGCTGAGAGTTGCCTTGGGGTAAAAGAGCTCCACACCTATCTCAGTCCTTTTCTCGGAGGTCTCTGAGACTCCTTTGTCGTTCCGCACGTCGCTCCCGGCACGTCCGGAAGTCACCCCGGAAGTCACCCGGGTAAAGTTTGGCTTACTTGTGGCCTATGAAGCGATGGGAGCCTTTAATTGGGCTATGACATGATCTGATAGACCGGGTTATTTTTATGCTTCTTGAAGTGATTTGCTGATACCGATCACCGTGGATCTGGAATCGAAGGAGGCCTTTAGGAGTTTTTTTAGTGAGTTTCAGCAGCAGCTTTTCTACGAGTTCGCTGACCGGAACCTTCCTAGGGTGAAGTATGTGTACACGGATTGTACACTCGGTTAAGCGGGCCCTCTGGTACTCACTTCTATGCAGATATACATGTTATAGAGTCAGGCTTAAGAAACGTAGTTATATTTACTGACGAATGTCGCGCTATGGTGTGTCTACCACGTGGTTTTTGAGTTCCTATTTTGGAGCGTGCAGTGGGTAATAGTGTCGCAGCGGTGGAGACAGGCGGTTCCACAGTCCGATCCTGTTGAGTCCCGACGCACTGCGAGATCGAAGTTAATGAGGCACCCGATGAAGTGGCTAAGCAGGCCTCTAGGTTCCCTGTTAGAGCTCTGAGGGGAATTCCTGTTAGTGTCCAACAGGAGTCCTGTTAGAGTGAATTCAACTTTTGGGATGCGCTGTGTTGTCCTTATAGTACGGAAGACGGTTCGAGATGGGCCTACTTTTCGCAAGTCAATGTGAAAACTCCGAGGCCCTGGTTCCCAGACGCAGGACTGGTCATATTTGCACGGGCCAACATTTTGCGAGGATGGGTAGGAGCTTCTCGGTAAAATGTTAATGTGGTGCCCCGTTTAAAGACCTTTTCCATCCTTTTAATCAGTGCCCTATCTTGAAGCGGAAGGCCCATGGAGGAGTCCACGGAGGAGACCACGTTCGAGGTCGGCCGTTTCTTTCAATGCAGTAAAATACTCGTATAGTTTGCATGCTTTATTTAATTTCTACTGTTAATGCGTATTGCATTTTATATTCTTAAATTTAAAAAAGTATTAGTCTAATTCAACTCTTATGGGTTTAGTTTGGCGCTTTTATGCGCGGGCGACTCCTCTCCCCTCCCTCCAATATAACGGGCTTGAATAGAGTGACGGAGTCGCCATCGCGGGATCACGCGTGATCGAGACAGTTCGATTTCACACGATTGAGGCTGAACTTCTGTTCTAATTCTGGTAATAAGGGATTGTCTTGAAGGTAGAGGAATATAGAAGGAGTAAGTGCTCATCTAAATCCAATTTTAGAATGAAGTCATAGCTCGTTGATTGATTCAAGCAGAGTAATAATTTGGATTTATTTTCGCTACAAAGACCCTGCCTTGGTTGCAACGATAGACTACAAAACTACTGTCTTCTAACTAAACTACTTCTACAGCCTTGCCTATCCTGTGAATTTAATAGACACGTAACTTACGTAACTTATCTTAAGCAGGCAGGAACAGTAGCCCAGCCACGACGCTCTCTCCCCGAAATCTTTATCCGGAGCAAAATGTTGATTTTTCATATTGCAAAAGGAACATTTTATGGTGGTTGTCAAAATTTGGTCGTTAAATTTGTGGTTTCATTTTTATGAATTCTGCACATTAACTTGATTATTGGACGTTAAATAGGATTTCAAATTAAGTTTTGAGCTCAATAAAATGTTTCAAATTTTAATTTAGCTGACTTGGATTAGAAGTCATTTCTATTTCAGGTTTGTATATAGCTGGTTTGCCTTTTGAACCGTCACATGTATCTTGTGTGTTGATTCTTAGGTGTCGGAGAGAACGCATCCTGGTTGCGTTGCTGTTCCTGCCTGCCTAAAATTTTCATTCATTTTAGTTTTTTTATTGTGATTTGATAATGATAAAAAAATGAAAGACACAAAGGAGAGAAAGAAGGGAATTTAGTAGTTTGCCTTCTCATTTTTCTTTCTTCTTTCTTATTTTTATCCAGAAAGTATTGGAATTTTGATCTTTTCTTTTTTAAGAAACAAGTTGTCCCTTTTTACTAATTGCAATAGAAACACTTACTGGTGTTTGTCAAAATTTGTTCATTAGGTTCTTGGTTTATTTTTATCTATTTTTGTTAAGTTTATTATTGTTTTTTTATTTCGATTTTGTTGCCTGTGGATGCCAAATTGTAGGCAAAGTTTAGTACCTAAAGTGGCAATCACATTATCATTCGAAGTTTCATATTGAACAGTTAAAGCTTATTATATCACATTCGAAATATTAAAATTCAAAAGCAAACTTTCAAAAATTAAATAAAATTGTGTAAATTTATTCTGTATAAAAAATGAAAATTTTTAAAGAAGTAAGAAAACTCCTCTCAGTTTAACACTTAAATGGTAAATTTTAATAACTAAAAATGAAAATAAATTAAAGAAGTACATAATTTCTTTCTACTTTTTATTTCAGAAATTTAATTTTTGATTTTTTATATGCAATTAATATAAAATAGAATAAAAAAATGTAAAACATTATAAATATTTAAGTATATGATTTGTGTGTATGATAAATGTATAGTTAAGTAAGTTAAATTAGTTTTCCACTTAACAAGAAAAAGAATTTTCCACCAAAATGATGAATCTTCAACTGAAATAGATGCATTTAAACCAAAAATATGAACTTTTATCCAAGTAGATTAATCTTTACGAAAAATACGAGTTTTTAACTAAAAAAGATAAATTATTGATAAAAAATTTATTTCAGTTAGGAAAATTAATGTTCTTCCAAAGAGATGGATTTTGAACTGAAATCATGGAATATTCAATCGGAATAGTTAGATTTTTAGTTAAGAAATAATAATTTTTTAAAAGCAAAAAAAAACACATAATTTTCTAACAGTTTATAAATACTAAATAAATTATTTAAAAAATAGTTACACTTTCTTAAAAAGTGATCTAAAAATGATCAATCTTCAACCTGAATAGTAAAATTTTTTAAACATAAATTTTCCAATAAAAAAGATCCATTTTCAACTATATACTTGAATTTTAAACTAAGAAATGTAAGTCTTTAACCAAAAATTAAATTTGTAACTTTTAAGTTAAAAAAAATCAGTTCCCAACACAAGAAAATGTCAATAAATGATGAATTTTTAACAAAAATGATAAATATTTAACTGTAATGTTTGAATTTTCAATAGGATTGATGAATTCTTAGGCAAGAAGATTAATTTCTACAAAAAGGACAAATTTTTAATTAAAAAAGCTCATCAATCATCAATCTACTTTTTTTTACTGTTTACACACACAATTTTCTCCATAATTTTTCCCATTTTCAAATAGTTATTATAAAACAAATAAAGAAACAACATTGAGTGCCATACAAATTTAACTATTGATACGTTTGTAGGTAATGTTTTTAATTATGAGATTTTGTACCGAAATCATTTACCTATCAGATTGTATGCCGATAATATTGTTTACAATATTGCTAAATAATATTTTTCAGCACACACACGTAAAAAATATACAATAAAACGCAGGTCTGAAACGTTGCATAATGGGGGACATTCAAACATTTTGTCTACATAACTGACAACATGAATTTAAATTAAATACAAAATAAAAATAAATAAATTTCGGCATGAAGTGTCATTTATGATATTCAAATTACTGATATTACAAAAAAAGCATTTGATAATGAGCTTGGTTTCTTTATTTTCGTCGATCAAGGCTCGTTACTTTTCGCTGGTTAGTAATATTGTTGACGGAAATTTCAGCAAATATGTTGATCCATTTGAATTCTGACAAGAAATTGGGATTAAGAGATTCCACCAAGTTTTGGTTACCAAGTTTCATGACAATCTAAATGTCGTAAATCATTTTATTTTACAAAGCGTCTTTCAAAACTCGCAGTGAAACTTTGATAAGAATATCTAATTATCGTGCACGTGTCTCCCAATAGAGATAATTTAATTTTTTCCTCGTGTTGAAGGTTTCTTTGCCAAAAATCTCAGTATATAAACAGCACGCCATCACTATTCCCATCGCAGTACCAGAAAAAACTAGGCTTTTCGATTTTTCTCTTATATTCTTGTCAGCCGCCATGATAAAGTTTTTAATCTTTGCTTTTGCAGCACTTCCCGTCTGTAAGTACACGTGAAGAAACCAAAATAATTTAACAAATTATTTCTTATTTGTCAAATAATCAATTTTGCAATTTTATTCGTGTTTACACATGAAGAAGAATTTAATAATCTCTCAAAGATTTGAAAAGATACTACTATTATGGTCACATTATGAGAACATATGGAGTAAAATATGTTTTCCAAACTCAGATTAAAGAAACTCAGTATGGATTTAAAAATTTTATTTTATCTTGCATTAATAATTTTTACTTTAAATAGACAAAAATAAATTCCAATTGCATGGATAATTTTATACTTTTTTCTTTTTCAATTCTTCATTTAAAATCATTTGGCAAAACGCAAAACGTTATCAGCACACATGATAAGATAAGAATGTTTATATAGTGGAGATATCTTATTCACAGTTAGTTACATAATTGTGCTTTACTGTTCGAGAACTCTAAAAAAATTTAATTTTTTATGACATTCGCAATTTAGAATACAAATTATTTTAACTGTTTACTTTCAATTAGCTGTCCATTTTATTTTTATTTTTTAAGGTTATATAAATATAAATTTCCTAAGATTTTTCGAAAAATTTGAAAATAAAAAAGCTCATTTTTAACGAAATGGACTTATAATCCAGTATCTCACCCCGCTTCGAGAATTAACACTTATCTACTCATATTCTCCTTCCCAACAGTCAATGCCCCTTCCATACTTATCTAACTTTCTAATAAGGTACTCTGCTTCCCTTGCCAAATTCTAATTTTAATTTTTTTTTTAAATAATTTTATTTAAATAAAAAGTAGTTTAAATTTTTTAAGGAGTTTGCATAGAATTTATTTATTTTATTTATTTATTTATTTTTAAAAATATTTTGAATTTTAAATTGTCCTATGTTTCTCCAGAAAATGCAAACAGACTTTAGAAGATTTCAGATATGCTAAAGAAATATATAAAAAATTGCTCACTTTTTTGCTTCATAGTTCCTCCCACAATTTTTGAAAAAAATTTGAGGACTTTAAAAGAAGTTTCAGACTTTTTCAAGATTGAAGAAAATTTAAAAAGATTTTGCAAATGTTCGGAAATCTTCCAACGTTTTTAAGTGGGAAATATTTTAAAAATTTTTTAGCCTTTTTCAATATTCTCTTCAAATTAATTTTAAAAATATAAAAATCACTTTGAATATTGCTGGTAATCTAAGGAAAATTTTAACATGTATAAAAGTTTACAAATTATAGTCAAAACGTTAAGAATAGAGTAGTGCTGCTTTTTATTATTAGAGAAGCATTTACAATTTAAAGTTTCTTTTTTATAAATAAAGGTTTAGAATTAAAATTCCTCATTGGAAAATTGCAATGTACAAAATTCTCGGACTTAAAAAAAAAGTTGAATACGTCCACTCCGTCTTATTTAGGCAATATACAACCAATCGGATAGTCAACAACAATAAATTTAAGATTCAAATTTTAAGGTTTCTCATTACTGAGATATATCGCAACACGGTATCCAGGGGGAGTCGAGGTTCGACTGAAAAGAGATTTTATATTGACGCCTGATGATTTGAAGAAAGAATGTAACGTGGACTTCCAAACAGCGTGGCGCAAAATTGGTGCTGCTATTAACAACTATGATAAACTTTACACTACTACCGTGGGGAATTTACTTTTGGACGCAGAAGATAATGATGATAAATCGATTGAACATATAAAAGCTAATTGCCGAAAAAATGAAGATTACAAAAAAGCAACAATGGATGTCATTAAAACAGCACTACCATGCGCCGATCAAGACAGTCTGGATAAACATTTTGAAAAGGCTAAACCTCACATGTGCTAAAACTTGCGCCAACTTAAGCCACTGTAAGTTCCTTCTAATTTTCTATATCGGCTGAATATTATAATTCTTTTACGAAATAGTGGGGTATGATGGCAAGCTTTGAGTGGAAGGTCCTCTAAATTATAATTGAAATGTAATTTTGATGTGTGTATTTTTTGGTCTAAAACTAACATTATTTGGTTACATGTGTCATTGTTCGAAACAGTTTTTTAACTATATGATTAATTAATATTTAAACAATTCGTTGGCCCTTCACTTAAATTTGTCACAGAACATAGTTAAAACATGTTACCCCTTGTAAATTCTATTCAACGTGTAAATATCTGAAATTTCCCTTACCAGTTAACTTTCCTATCAACAGTAACCAAAGGCGCGAAAATTAAAAAAAAATGAATTGATCAATAATATTTGAAATCACATTTACTGAGTTAATGTTCAAAGTACGTAGTTAGGACAGCCCTAACAAATGAAGAGAATTTTAATATATTTTAATAGAGCCCATTTTTATAATAATAAAAATAAGACAGTACAAATACTTTTGTTACAATACTAATGCGTATCAGGAATAGTAATAATATAAGTTTAATAAAATGATATGCATATTTTAGGATGGATAAGAATAAAATTTGATGCAAAATGAGAAACAACTTTCAAATTAACCATTAAAAAAGAGATTTGTACTGATATAGTTGAAAATATACTGATAGAGGTGAACATAATCTGGAAAAGTTTGCATTTGCGTCGAAATCGGGTGCGAAAAATGAGATACGTGATGAGAACGTATTTGTTAAAGCCGAAGGAGCTTTAACTAAAGAGAATTCACAATCACTAAATGACAGATGTCGATGCTTGAACCTTTCATTTTAAAAGGCTTCCTTACAAATTTGGTTCTCGCACCAACAGTCGGATTTTACTGAGATAAACATAATTTGGAGTAATGGGATTGATTAGATTGCTCAACCTATAAAAAATATGAAAGGATATCACCTAATTAGTAAAAAAACAAAAAGTCTTTCATAAATTAAAAAGTTCGAAAAGTTTTGACTAAATAGATTATTGACATCGATACAAATTTTGAATGTGAATACAAAACAAAGTATTGATAATTTAAATAAACAAGTGCCCTTATAGAGATATTTAAGAATGTCATATTTACGATCATTTTAATAAAAAAAATACCAAAAATTGCAGTTTATTACACAATTGTATATGTGTTTTTACTTTAATCCATTTTTTCTGAACCTAAATATCTACCTTATAAGGCTTCCCCTTTAGATTAAAATGGTTTAGTTTTAAAAATTAGGATGCACAAGATTGAAGATATCTGACTAATTTATTATAATTTGATACGAAACAGCTAATTCTAAGACAAATTCATTTTGCAGGTCTTAAAACTAAACTTTTTTTTGCTTCAAAAGCCTTGAATACGAAAATCTTAGTTTTGAATTGGAATTTGAAATTTCGCAGTGGCTATAGTAGCAAATTAAAATAATTAAAAAATATCAGAACAAATTAAATTCTGTATTAAAAAAAATGCAAAGATTCATATTCACACCCTTGAAACTGAATTAGCAATTAAAGACTTTTAAATTAAATACCGTCACAATAAATGCAATACAATTAAAAAGTTATAAAATAGTATCTTAAATTTAAAACTTGAAAGTCGTAAGATTGTATAAAGACAGATATTAAAAATTTCATTATTTTTTTTATTATTTATTATTTTAGAAGCATTAAATTTAAAACATTCGATTTATCTTTTGTAATTTGAAGCTGTCAAATTGTAATCGCATAAAAAAAGTAACTAAATTAAACATATTGCAATCCTCTATTATTATATTTTAAACTGCATTAATTAGAAACAATACAAGTTCTATTTATTCGCATTTTAAATAATACAGTTTCAAAAATTTTCATCTGAAATTATTTAGGTTTCAATATTTGGAAATGGTCCTTTTTTAAAATTTTAATCTCAAGTCTTTCGATTTCGAGATGTCTATCGTTGAAATAAAATTTTCTAATTTTCATATCTTTGAATTGGAAATGATAGAATTTTAGCTTTAAATTAAAACTTTTTAAATTAAAAACCCTTTCCATTCCAAATAACTTTTTTTATGTTTTTAATAATAGGAAATAGGAATTGAAGAACAAGAATACATTTTCTGCTAGTGTTCAAATATTTCGGGATAGCAATTGTATAAAGATTAACTATTTACGCCCTTCAGGGTGACTTTTTTTAACTTATTATATGTCTTGATCCTTTATTTATTTTAGCTGAACTTATTTTATTATCAGCTAATTGAACTATTTTTGCCATTTTTTAAACAATTATTTTCTGTCAAAGTACATTGAACTAGTTTTTATTTGTATTATATAAAAAACATTAATTTTATTTTTAATTTATGTATTGTTTTATTTTCAGAAACAAGAAAAAAGATCAAAGAAGTTGAAAAATTGGCCAGAAACCCCAAAGAAAATATTTGTGTGATGACTTGGAATATTTCAGTTAATTACGATGAATCTAATTATCTACTGTACTATATACGGGTTTTACTGCGATTTTCCTTGTGTACTACAAAAAAGAAATATTGACTATTGTAGGTGAATACTAGTACAGATATTGTTTTGTTTATACAATTTTGTAAGACGGGCGCAGCCGCTCGGGTTTCAACTTTTTTGCTATTACTATTATTATTGTTATTATTGTTATAAACAGAATAATTAGCGTGGAATAAAAGAGAATACTAACAGCCATCCATTATTTTATTATTTCATATTCAGTATCCACTCTGCTGCTGTTTCTAAAAACAATACAATCAAATTTCCTTTACACCAGGATCAGGGTTCATTATTCTCAAAAAAATGCCTGCTGAAATCATTACTAGTTATCTAAATCATTTTTTGTTTTAATTTGCTAAAAATTCTAACCAGAATGCACCTGATTTTTTTATTTAAAATTACAAATTCGAAGCAATCTTGTTTACTTCCGCCGGGCTTGGAGAAACGAAGATTTTTTTTTTGTGTTTTTTTGTAGTAGATTATAATCTAACACCGTTGCATTTAAGTTCACACATTTTATTATTTTTATAAATAAAGGAAATGCGTCGTTTGAGTAATGAAATAAATAATTGTAGTAACTTTTGAGGTTTAGCACGATAACACCGATGCTGGCTCACGTTTCTGAATTGTTTTTTAAAATTAAAAAAAAAAATAAAAAAATAAAAAAAAAAATTGATATTCCTGAGTTATTTATTTATAACACGATTGTTCTCGCCTAGAGGAGTAAATTATATTAAACGAACATAAGAAATTAATTCCGTACACATTGAAACATTAAATATAACAGTAAGATATTTTTTGGACTTTTGAATGTTCCAAAAAAAACTTAAAATTGGGCAAGACAGATTGATAAATATTTTCTGATGTCTCCCAATCCTTCCATTCAGTTAAAAAAAGCAAAGAAAGTCGATCCCTCCCAAAAACAGCACAACAACTCAACAGTCAAAATAATGAATAAATGCTAATTGAATGCCAAAAAAAAATTCCAAAGAAATACCTGCCAATTGACATTGGTGGTTTCTCATGCAGCTTCGCCTGATTTTTGCTATTAATGCAGATGGAGGTCTGGGTCGATAATACCAGCAACCTGTTATGTTTTCATCAATAAAGACGCAGCATTCTAAGAAGGGAGAACGGATGAGTGTCATTTCATTCTGTTTTTTTTTTTTTACTTTAGCATCAATATCTTCTCCTAAATAAAGAAACCTAACTTCAAGACAGAAGCTAGATGCACACGGACTCATTTCAACTGGAGTAAGTTTTGTCGCTCGTGCATCTCATCACTGAAAGTTGAATGCGAAACAAATAGATGTATGATAAGTGGAAATCATTACGTCACATGCTATAATGGCCGTGCGATTGGACGAGCTGACTATAATCGCATATCCCCAGTGATGACATCACCATTCTCACTGAGATCTCTTTCAGTATATATTTCAAAGATGATCGCATGCCAGTAACACATGAACGCTAAAAATAAAATGACAACAATCAATAGGAGAGGATCAAGTGGACTCAAAAGCCCAAATAACCAACTGACTCTTTTTACTCATATAGTCCTACCTGTTGTCAACCCTTACCTGAACAAATTAGCATAAAAAAAACAAATTTTATACGATATTGGGACAAAATTTATACGACAATAAAAAAAGCCTTATTAACATTCCAGAATCCATAAAGTCATATTATTGTGTGTTTCATGGTTTCATTATTGTGTGTTTCACAGAATGTTTGCTGATAAGATTATACATACAATTCATCCTTGTATTCTTAGTTTTTGTATACTTAGGGATTTTGAGGGGAAAAGGTGTAAGTGATAGTTAAGCAATTTTCATCAATAATCAATAAACTAAAATTGCAGGTTAAAGAAATTAATTGTGTAAGTTGAGCAAAGCCACAGGTTTCAATCATGCAGATCAGGAAATGAAAGAAGTTCAAAATGGAAAACCATTGAAAGCCTCTTTTTTTTGTAAACTTTTATGAACGAAAATTCAATCCCAAACCAAATTTAAACATGAACAAGCATAAGATCAGCACACGACAGGAATGGCTGACTACATGCACACACCTATCACCGAGCGACGTACGGCTGCTCAATGGTATGAACGGTTAGCATCAGGCGTGAGACAGCAATCATGATGGCTGACTAACCGTAAGCTCCGCCCGTAATGACTAGGGTATGCCCGAAACGAGATAACAATACTCCATCAAAATGTCGGGTAGCACTGCACTCGGTTACATAACAACACTTCAGTATGGCAGTTTCATAAGTGAAACATAGTCCAACTGCGATAAGACACCTGGGACCGCCTGCAGAGAAGAAACAGAAGATCAACACCTACAATCCAGCAGAGTGCTATCACTATTCATCTTAAAGAACATGTTCAATTTACCCCACGTAAGAAGCTAAAATAGTAACAAAGTTAATCTCCATTTGAAAAATAGCAGTATGTAAAGTATTAACAAGTGTTATCATATCAAAATTGTATATCATGTTGACGCTTATTCATGCTTTACTTTATCTACTGTGGGTAAAATAGGTTCGAATAAATATTCTAAATACCCATGTCAAAAGTAAGGTCCTCGTAGTAAAATAATTCAGAATATACATTTATATAGAACATTAAACCATAATCGAACATACAACTGTGAAAAGTTCTACTCATTTACATGCACTAAAACAGTAAAATACAGGTCGGCAACAAAGAAATCGCGAAAGGCTCGCGATACTAACACCGTGAAACTATTAACATTCGCGGTTGCTTCCTTGCACCAGTTTAAAATTAGGAAACGAGAGGCTTCCAATTCAATACAAAAGATCGTCTTATTGCAATTCTATAGATCAAATTGAAAAAACACGCACAATCAAGTAAAAAGAAAAAAGCGAAATTATTATTTAAAATAAATATAAAAATAAATTTTTTTAAAATGTATTCCCTGCAGACGCAAACCTATGATCTATAGCACAATAGAGCTATTGATCCTAACGAATTCTAAACACCATATGAATTAATAACTGAATAAGATTTTGGTGAAAAAACATTATGTAACATTCACATAACAAAAACTCATCAAGGACCTCAGAAATTTGAAAAAAAAATTTAATGTCGTAACACTAATAAACGCGTTAACCTGAAAACAGTATATAATTACACAGGTGGTAAGCCACGACTAATAAACTACAATCGAGGATAAACATGCAACGGTATCGGCCTATAGAAATTAGAATTAAGATATTGTCTATAGAAGAGGAAAAGAAGAGTAACGAAATTACACATGAATTATGACGAAACCAATACAGCCGAAAAAGGGATAAAATTTAAATTATAAAAAATGTTGGAAATATAATCAGCGAGCGCGGAATTTTAGTTTGAGGTCTCGTTGTTGGTTGGATTAGACGACTGCGAGCGAGTTGGAGTATAGCTTCCTCCCCTATAGTAATTAGTGTTAGCACAACTAATATTTGGTGTATGCTTGTTTGCGTATTGCTGATACGAGTTGTGCAGCCTATAATTATTTTGTCCAGGAGGACTATAATTTCTCGAGAATAGTGGTTTGCATTCACTAACATAATTTGAACATACCGATGAATAAGGGCGTTTTATAATGCCTAAATGGTATGGGTTCTGATTCATAATAATCTATAAAATGAGGGTTTATATTTTACCTTCCTTCGGACTCGAGGGCGACTTTTAAAAAATCGATTAATTTTGAAGGGTTACGTGCTTTCACTGTGCCTGAGATGCTATTTGGCAACACGCGTTTAAAAGCTTCCAGAGCGCAATCATTCAAAGGGGCTAAAAATTATTCTACTTTGGATTATTGACCTTCCATGACAGCTTGGACTCCTGATCTTCAAAGGCCTATGCGATTAAAGTTTAAAATACTTGACTAAATCCTTGATTGGTTTAAAATTTTTTTGTGAGTAACTAACACGTCTAGCTGGGACTTTTAGCTGGAGAAAAACCGCTTTGAAATATTTAAATAATTTGCAATTAGCTCTTACGAACGATACTTCATTTATAATATCTTGCATAAAATCTCGGATTAGCATATTTTTGCCATCGCAACTAAGGATATTTACTACCCCTTTTCATACTGCAAAACAATCCACCATTAATGTCATCATTGCTTCGCTGATAGTACGACTAAAATCGTCCTTTAATTGAGTTTGATCGCTTTCATTTGGTATTTTGTAAAAGATTGAAATTACTTGTAGTACAAATTTTAAAACGAGGGACGTTCGACGAATAGAGATTGAATAACAGATTTGAAAATATTCAATGTATGAAACAACCCTATATAATAAATTGTATTTTAGGTAATAAATTTAGAATTGCTTTCGTTTAGATAAAAAGGAAGTTCATTGCAATAACCGTGGATTGTCTGACGATAATCGCGCGTTGATCACTAACGGGGATTTGCCTCTATCGTTCAGTAGAAAAAGCGGTAAAAGTCAGCCAGTTGCCTTTAGGGACGAAATGAATACGAAAGTGAAAACTAATTCATCTCTATTTTTGCTCGAGAAATTCTTGTAAAGATAATTGTTTTTCAGCTCTTGTCTAATATATATCCAACTTTTAATAGTTACTATAATCAATTTCTGCAGATCTTTTATGAATCATAAGGGATTAAACGCGTTACTAAATCGTTAGTAACCGGTCTGATCGTAACGCGTATCTATCACTTAGCAAGCGGCTGTCTTCCTTATTCAGTAGAAAAAGGTCATAAACGTCAGACACATACTCTTCGTTTAGGAGAGAGTAGAAGCATACCAAATGTATAATTTATTTGAAAAAAGTTAACCTCCACGTTAGTAGTAATGTGGTATAGTAGGAATCGACTATATGGTTGTAGTAATGTAAGAGGCCCATGAATATTCCTCAAACTCTACTTGACATAAGTTCTATTTGATAGATAATAATAATAATAATAATAAATTATAGTAATAGTAATAACAAATACCCATTTTTCATATTTCTTATTTACCCGAATTGTCACTATAGAACTTTGATTAGACCGAATTATGATGTGGCCTAATTTTAAGATCACCTAATTTCTCTTCGCAAGCATATTTTTTTATCATAATTTCCATTTATTCTAATTTATTTAATTTTTAATTTAATATAATTTTCGGTATTACCATTTGCCATAAATTTGAATTTCCGTTAAGCTTTGAAGTAGTGGTTTCCCATCTATGTGTATTTAGTCCGGTCGGTACGGCAGGTGAAGATGGCACTGTGCAACACTTCCTGACGTACGTGTACGAAATAAGAGTAGGCGCCAAATTCAAATATAAAACCTGTGCAAATAAAGTAACCGTAATAAAAATTATTGGGCAAGGCCAAATTTATTCATATAACAGTAATTTGCAATTAGATTTTATGTTCGGATAACTCGTTAATAAAAGATCATTATTAAAAATGATTTATAAAATCAAGGGAAATATTCCTATTGTTAATTAACTATTTTTAAAGCAGAATTGAATACGAACTTCAGGAATAATATTTTTGGTTGAATTATTTATTTAACAGTAGTTATTTATGTTTTCAAGTTTTGACCTTTTCTTTACATAGAGGTTGCAATTATTATTTAATACTCGTGATGTAGGCTTTTTTTTTATTCCTGGGACAATTATCTAGACAATTTCAGCGTGAAATTTCAGCGTCAAATTATAATATTTCTATTTAGGTAGAAGTTAAAATTCTTGTTTCATCCTATTGTTGTACGATTTTTTTCTTTGTTAGATTCTGTAAAAAAATCAGCTTGGTACGTTTCTATTTAAAAATTTTTATTTAGGACTTCAAAAATTGTCAATGTCATAACGAAAGCTTTTCCTAAATAATATTTTTTTAATAAAAACGCATTGAAGTGATTTCTAGAGAATATTTCAAGGAATAAACATTTATGTTTACATGTTTGTATTTAGAACGTATACAATTTTCAATGAAGAAGAAAAATTAGGCCACATCATAATTCGGCTTAATGAAAATTCTGCTTAGTGACAAATCGGAGAAGCGAAATGACAATTCGGGTAAATGGAAAATATGGAAAATGTGTATTAGTTAAATTGATTTTCGATAAAATGAAACTTATGGCAAGTGGGATTTGGTAAGACCGGATAAGGAAAAAAATAATTCTAAAATAAAAATGATTTAAATGATATATGATTTGTATAATAAAGGTTTATCTATATTTTAAGTACCCCTATTCCAATTTCTTAATTTTAAAAATGTTTTTGATATTTTAAAATAATTAACTTTAAAAATAATTATATTTAATCTTCAAAATTAGATGTAAATATTTTTGAAGTTTTTGTGCAATGAATTTAAACAATTATTAATACTTTACATTTTCATTAATACATAAGGTGAAAATTATTTTGATTTTTTCATCAAAATAAGTTTTTAAAGATTTAAGTTATTGGAATTTTAAGTGAAAATAATGGGTTAATGCTTTTTTTTAGATGATTGAATATTTATTAAATAATCCTTTTAAAACTTAATTTTTCTTATAATATTTCAAAAGAAATAAAATTCATTAGAATTGAAAGCTCAAATATAAAAACATATATAAAATTAAAAATAATTTGATTATTGTAACTAAATTCATTTTTCAAAATTATAGGTAAATAAGTTCAAATTTTTTGTAATCAGCATTAAGCTTATTTATTAATTAAATATGTAAATATGCTGTTTTAAATTTCAAGAAAATATATTGTAAAAATTATTAGAATTATATTTAATCACAAAGAAAATTTTTTAATTACTTTGCTTCCAGAAATTCATCATTCGGAAATTTCCCGTCAGAGATCTTATTATTCTTGAATTTTTCAGTGATGGTAGTTTTATTTTTCGGCATTTTTTAGTTGTCTCATTTATTAGCGTAAATTAAATTATTAAAAATATGTACGAAAACTGAACTTTTGAAGAAAATGTGCCTTTAATGTATGGCAGTCAATTTGATCTAAATAACAGTTTTTGATAAATGAAATATAATAATTATGGTAATATTATTTATTGGCATTAAACTAAATAATAATATAAATTAATAGATATAAATATATAGTAATAATTACTATGTAAGGAATAATTTTAAAAAATATGTTATTTATTTCATACGAGTAATAATTGAAAAAATAATCAGAGTAAATATTTTAATCAAAATTTAAAATAAAAGCGATATAAATAGATGAAGGTCATTATTTGAGAAATTTGGAAAACGTCCTTTTTTAATTTTCTAACATTCTCTATCCTTAATGCGTAATTTATTTCTGAATAATGAGTTTAGTAACAATTTTTTATGTGAATTATTGTTAGAAAAATTAAAAAAACATCTTATCCGCAATTTCTGTTTTGGATAGTTTCAAGCTAAATATTATAATATAATTTATATCAATATTTAGTTTAATACCAATGAAATTTATCACCGTAATTATTATATTCTATGTATGAAAAAATGTGATTTTAATAAAATTGACTACCATATACTTTCATATTTTTAGCAATTGAATTTATACAATGATCAAACATCTGCATCAAAGAAATTATTGATCCATGTTTAAAGTATACAAGAATTATTTCTTGAATTTAAAATATCAATAATTGTATAAAAATGGTATAAAGAAATAAATTTACAAACACGTGCTCCTCGAAAGAAAAAAGAAATTTCTCCGAAACTAATAAAATGTTTCAAACAAACTTCGCATCATTTAAATCAACACTAATTTACTTTGATCCTTCTTTTTAGTTTTTATTTCAATTAAAAATTCAATTTTAAAAAATTTTATTTTTTATTTTTCTAACACAATGCATATTTTTAAACAAACTTGTTCATTTAGAAATATAATCTTTTCGGTTGAAGTTATAATAATTTCCAAAAATTATTTGATAAGTGTTTAATATTTAAAAAATGTTGCTTGCTTTATTTAAAGAAATAAATAATATTTATCGAAAACAATTTTTAAAATAGTATATTTACTACTGTAAACAAAAAATTTTTTTGAAATAAATCTTTATTTATTTTTCTTAGCTATATAAGCTATTGTATTAATAATGCTGAATTCCAAATCCCGGGCACTTTTCATCCAGGAGCACTTCTTTCTCATTGAAGATGTTTCCCACTATCGAATAAGAAAATATGTTTAATGATGAAATTAGAGGTCATTCGTAAATTATGTAAGCAATTTTTGGTGAAATATTTCTAATTTACATTTAGAGATTAATTTTATTTTTATTTTTTTTATTTATTTTAAGAGAATTTAAAATTTTGGAGAATAATTTTATAATTCTAAAGTAATGAGATTAAACCGAGTATTTATTAAATTTGAGCCAGTGCTTTATTTAAACCAAGAGAATATTTATTTATCAATTAACATGCAATATTTGAGAAATAATTTCCTTAACTCAACGGCAATGAAACTTTGATAAGAAGAACCTCAGTACATAAATGGAGTGCTATCAGAATTCAGATCACAGTATCAGAAAAAAAATACGAAGCCTTCCGATTGTTCTCGAATTATCTTGTGAGCGGCCATGATGAATTTCTTAATATTTGCTTTGATGGCACTTCATGCCTGTAAGTAAGCATGAACAAATTATAGTACTTAAAAAAATTATTTGCCTTTTCCATAAAAAAAATATAAATTTTAGAATATTATTCATATTTACGCATGAAGAATTTAGGAACCTCAAAAAAATTATAAAATTTAATATCAGTTTTCTCACATTAGTGGAACATATAGAGTAACTTATGTTTTCTAATCTCTGCTAAAAAACTGCATATGAATCTAAAAATGCTTATCTTATACTGCATTATTTTTTATTTTTAATCCTAATCCAAAAGAAATAAACCATGGTATGCAAATTATATAAAAGTTTATTTTTTTAATTTCAAATCCATAATTATTTTATGAAGCACAGACAAAATTTTCATTACATTTTAAAGAAGGAGGATTTTAATATCGAGGAGTTATATTATTTATTAGCAGTGATTAAAATTATTATTTAATTTTTAAAAACGTTTTATGTTTTAGAAAATTATTATCTTTTATCATCTTCACAATTTTTAATCAATTATTTTAATTGCTGACATGTTTCAACCTGTACTTAAGATATTTTTCAAGGCTTGTTCTAGAAGAAAAATAAATGTGTTTAAAAATAAAATTATTATTTTTATTTTTTGGTTATAATTTTTTATTACAAAAAGGTTAAATAGTCAGAATGTGAATTGTAAATTTAAAATTGTTTGAAAAAAATAAAAAACTTATCTTTTTTTACTCGAATGATTTTTTATCAATAAAATTATATTTATTTAAAAAGTACTAACGTAATATAACATACAACTGATTCAGACAGTCAATGGTTTTTAATCATGATGTTTTTTTCTTTAAAATAAGCGATCTCCGATGTAAAATTGTGTTACGAACATATTTACTAATTAAAAACTTACAAATTTCAGGTGAAGCACGCTATTGTGAAAGTAAGTAGTTAAAAAATTTTAAACATTCTTTCTAAAGTTGAATATTTTGTATTTAAAGTACAAATCATTTTCGGCGACACACACTAATATAACATTAGAAAGAATTATTTTGAAATGTAGTTCTTTTTTAAAATTTCGCTTTTCTGTGAAAAACTTCAACACAACCTAAAAATGTTTAAAACTTGTAAATCTTTTCCGGCTTCTGATGCTTCTTGTTTTAAAGAATATATTTTTTGTGTAGAAAAATCTGAAATAAAAAAGAATTTTTCAAAAATTCTGAAACTTAACAATCTAATTGATTTTTTTTATAAATGTTCATATTTCAATCCAAAAATATGTTTATTTTGATTCAAAAACAGTTTAATTGGTTCAAAAAAGAAAAAATTTCAACAATATAGTTAATAATATAAAATTATCAATTTTCAACAAAAAAAGTTTAATTTTCAATCAATCAATTAAAGCCAAAAAGATGAATTTAATCCAAAATTATAAATCATAAGGCGAACGAGTTTTTAACAAAGTAGTTTAAATTTTGAACCAATAATAAGAAATTTTTAATTTCAAGTTTGCAAGATTTGACTGTATTCAAAAAGATGAATTTTCAACCATTTTTGAAGATTTAAATTATGTTGAAAAAGTATTTAACTAATTTTTAGGAATTTTTAAATTTTTTATTTCACAGGGTTTCCTAAAATATTAGACAAAATTTTAAATTTTTTAATTATATATCAGACTTTTTGAAGATAAGAGAAAATTTAAGAAGGTTTCGTAAACGTCCGGAAATCATTTATTATTTTTCAATATTTTAAATGTCTTCAAAATTCCCAAATATCTGTTTAATTAACTTAAATCTTTCACAAAAATTGTTTTTAAATCACTATTTTTCTTTTTTGACAATTTTTGAAATTAATTTTTTTTTCATTCTTATAAATATTATTTTTAAATTAATTTTTCCATATTATCTCGGGCCTCGATTTTTCGTTTTTTCGTCTATAGTTCCGTTTTTCCAAAAATTAAATTTTTTATTTTTAATCTAACTTTTTACGATTCAAAGAAAATCTGTTCGTCCTATCTAAAAATTATAAATGGCAAATTTGTAGTTCTTTTTCGTAAGAGCATCTTACTTGTATTTTTTCTTTATAGCTTGTGTCATTTAGCTAAAAATTTAATTTATTTTTTTTTTATTTTTTTAATGTATGGCTCAAATACTACGTGTTATATCAAAAACTACAAAATTTTTGTCAATTTTTTTTATCTTTTATAGTTTGACTGCAAAATATAATTTTTTATGTTTCTTATTTTCCTTGGTATTAAAATTCGAGTTGTTCATTTTTCAAAAAATTCGCTAATCTTATTATAATCCTCTATTGCTTTTAAAAAGCGACAATTTTCTTCTTCTTGCTTTTTTTCTATTGTAATTTTTTGGCTTTAAATGTTAATTTTCGTGTTATATTTTTATTTTGAAAATGCTATAAGTCTGACAATTTTCTTTTAGTCAGAAAAAGTCATGCGGAATTTTTGAGTACTATAAAAAGCTTCACATCTAATTTTCAAGTCTTGAAAAGCAGTGATCTCAAAAATTTGAAAAATTGTCTAACTTTTTGAATTTTCATCCAACATAGTTGGCTAGCAAACTTGACATTTAGTTTCTGACAATAAAAAAGTGTGCTAAATGTCAATAAAATAAAATGATTCTTTCAAAAGTTATCTTCATCACAGATAGACGTACAGACAGATACACTCGCAAAAACCTGTATTTTAGGGTTCAGCGTGTCTCAAAAAATGGACATTTGTCAAAAAAATTTTGTGGGGGGGGAGGGAATGTACACTTTTACACCAAACTAATACCGTCTCTAATGAGAATGCAAAAAGAAAACACTGAAAACCGGAAATCAAACTCATTTTTCACTATTTCAGTTCACTATTATACAAAAAAAAATGTATTTAAAATTTCAAGGTTCTTCAAAATACCCAATACTCGTAACGCAAACCAAAGAAGGAACAGAGAGGGATCTGAAAAAGTATTTTAAATTAACACCTGATGATTTGAAGAAAGAATGTAGAGTTGACTTCGACAAAGAGTATAAAAAAATTGGTGAAGCTCTTGAAGAATACAAGTTTGCTTACCAAGATCTCAAAAATGAAGTAGCTCAAAGCGAATCCGGAATTTTTAACACGCAAAAAGTGCTTGAACGGGTTTCATTTAGGTGTCTAGAAAGTGATACCATCAGGAAGGCAGTAATGCATGTAATTGATACAGCACTACCATGCGCCACCTCAGGCAGTGTGGACGAACATTATAAAAATGCGCGACCTCACGTGTGCTAAAGTATGTGCCAACTCAAGTCACTGTAAGTTCATTTGATTTTTTTTTAATTCCATATTATAATTTTAGTTAAATTTCCCTATTTCTAATCGGGCGCTCATCGGGAAAAATAAAGAGGGCCTGACTAGTTCTCTGACGCTCTTTTAGCCAGGTTCTAGCTAGAACTTCTGAGCAGGCACTAACAAATAAGACTGTTCTGGTTTAAAAAATTTTTTTTTAATTTTGAAAAAAACCGCTAAGATTTCTAAGAGAGTCTTCGAGCCTGATTTTTAAATTAGTTTTTCATTTTTCTTATGAATAAACAAATATAGCAAAAAAATGAAAATTTTTCCATTTGTTGAAGAAAAAAAAGTTTATATCGCCTAAGTGGCGTAGATCATTACTTAAAAATGTACCAATATGATGTTCTGTTAAAATTATAATGGTTTATATTATAAACAAATTTAATGAACATATGCAGTAATCAGGTATTTTTAGATAGAAAAATTCACTTTTTTCGATGTCACCTTTTTTTAAATTAGGAACTTTATGATAATTTAAGCAAAATTCATAATTCGCTGATTAACCTTATGCTTTTTTAAAACAAATTAAATAAACATATGCATTATTCGGGCATCGATCGATGTAAACATTTTTCTTCTACATCACACATCGAAAAAAAAAATTTTTTCTGTAGACAAATGCCTGAATAATGTATTTGTTTATTAAATTTGTTTTAGGAAATCATAAAATTGATCAAAAAATAATTAATTATGCTGAAGTTATCATGAAGTTCCTAATTTAAAAAGTTGAAATAGAAAAAAACGAATTTTTCTGTCGACTCATGCCTGATTAATGCATTTGTTTATTACTTTTTTTTTAAAAAATCATAAAATTGAGAAAAAAATTATGAATTTTGCTGAAGTTATCATGAATTTCCTAATAAAAAAGTATAGATAGAGAAAAACGAATTTTTCTGCAGACAAATGCCTGATTAATGCATTTGTTTATTGAATTTCTTTGAAAAAATAATAAATTTAATTAAAGAATCATGAATTTTGCTAAAGTTATCATGAAGTTCCTAATTTAAAAAGTTGACATAGAAAAAAACAAATTTTTCTGTCGACTTATGTCTGATTAATACATTTATTTATTAAATTTGTTTTAAGGAATCATGAAATTGATTTAAAAATTATGAACTTTGCTGAAGTTATCATGAATTTCCTAATCAAAAAAGTTGAGATAGAGCAAAACGAATTTTTCTTAAGACAAATGCCTGGATGATGAACTTGTTTATTAAATTTGTTTAAAAAATCGTAAGATGAATGAACAATTGATGAATTTTTCTCTGGAAAAATTCCTGTATACAGCATTATTTCATTAAATTTGTTTATAATATAAACACTTATAATGATAAGGGAAATTTTTTTCATATAATATTGTTTTTCAACAAATAATTTGTTTACAAAAATTATTCTGTTTATTTTCTGTGTTTAATTTCTAACACTTCAACTTTAAATTGATTAATTTTAAATTTTTTAGGTAGAAAAAATATAATTAAAAAATTTTGTAGCATTAAAAGACTTAAAAGTTCATAATACTCAAAATCTTCCATTTTAAATTGTAAAAATGAGAGTGATTTTTTTGCACAGAAATCAAAATTTTTAGTAAAAAAATCTGGAAAGACTATCATGATATTATATATTTTTTATGATATATTTATCATATTAAATTTTTTTATAATATTTCTGTTTAAAATTATAATTTGAATGCGCAAATCGAAAAAAGTTTCAATTTTAGGCCTTCAAACCAAACTTTTCTTGCTTTAAAATATTTAAAGTATAAAATTTTTAATTTGAAAATTATTAATTGTCAGAGGTTATACATTTTAATTTTACAACGTTGTAGTTGCAAACTATTATTAAGTTTTACGTTTAATAATTTTGGATTCAAATATTCAACATTTATTTTATTTCCATTTTAAGCATATAAAATTGTTTTGGTTTTTAGATTCTTTGAAATCGTAAAATACCATTTTAAAGAGTTTCCAGTTGCATAATTTTTTATTGTGAAAAATTTGCAATTAAAATTTTTTGAATTCAATGCCTTCAAAAATAATCCAACACAACATCAACAGTAATTCAATAGTTTCTAAAATTCTAGACTTAAAAACAATCCGATTTTATAAAGAGTTATTGAAAATTGAATTGTTTTTTATTTTAAAATGTTTAAAAGCATTGAGACTTTTAAACTCAACTTTAAAAAACAATTTTAAATTAAAATGCTTTAAAATATGCAAATACAAACACTGGAACCAATTACGTCAAACTTCTATGTATGCTTCTTTAAAATTAAAAAAAAATTAACTAATATCTTTAAATTGCACAATTATTAGTCAAAGATAAAAAAATCATTTAAATTCAATTACAATTTTATATTTCCGAATTGTTATGTTAAACGTTGAGACTTTAATTCTTAATTTTCCTAAGTTTTAATTTCGCAAATAAAATTAAAATATGTGTTGTCTTTTGCCCAGAGAAAGACTTTCTTTGATACTCATTACTTGTACTTTTTTGATGCCGCGCATATGTACCATCACAAATCAATAGTAAGTGAATATGAGCATCAAATAAATTCTATGCAATTTTCATTGTATGGCTTTCAATGAGGTTAGCTTTATTAAAAGAATTCAAACCAAAGGACCTGGTAAAAAATGTTTTTCAAAAGACTTAATCACACTGGCAGAATAGCCTTAAATTATCGGCTCATTTTCTATACTCAGTACAGAAGCTAACATTTTATTTGAATTTCCCGTACGTAGTTTGAAGACAAATACAACGATAGCTTGGATGACAGATCGAGATTCACTATTTCGCATAGAAGTAATCATTTCCTTCCTCTCCAGAAGATTTTCCTAAGATAAACCAGTGAAAACTTGCTCTTCTTTTTATGAAAATCTTAATTCGCCGATTTTGTCAAGCAATGTGGAACTGCATTTGATGGAAAGAGTTTCCATCACTTTAGATAATTCTGACACGGTGAGTCTTGTTGTGTTGGAATGCGCTTTCTAAAGTTTAAGATCTTCCTCATAAATTCGATTTTTTATCAGATGAGTTTTACAGCATCGATTTCTAGGTAAAATAAAATTTTTTCCTAATAGAACATTGCGTGCGGGCTTCTGCAGGAATTACAGTTATATTATTGAAAGAAAAACAAAAACAGCAGCATTTATGGGTAACAATAGACCTCTGCTTCAGAATCTCTGCATATTTCATCTCAGAAGTCGACATTTACAACATAAAATATTACCTACAACTATTACTCGTTTTTTTCAAAATTACATCGCAGCCAGCAAACCTAAGCTTATTCAGTGATGGAGCCATATTCCAGTAATAAGATCTTCATAAGTATCAAACTAAAAAAGTTCACTTTTTATCAGATTAAGACTTTTCACGCCTGTTATTTTTGTCTAAAAATTTTTTAATTTTTTTTCAAATCGTCCCATCGACATGCATAACATATTTTTCCGTCATCAAAATTAGTCAAGCCGTTTACGAAAAAAACTACTTTTTTGATTTTTCTTTCCCCCTCCATAACTCCTACAAAAATACGTTTTCCAGCTTCAGACTTAAGAGAATTTTGTGACTCATAGGTGCCAAAATTAAAAAATTAATGTTTTGGACAAACGACATGAAGTTTTTGTTTTAATCTTAAAAAATAACAATCCAAATTATAAAATTTAATTTATCTAAAAACGCCACAATGTACGAACTAACATTAAAAGTATAAAGTTGTTCACGCTAAAAAGATCTATAAATTTTTCATCAATCATTTTTAGAAATGACTATTAGACAATCTTTAAATCGTAAAAAAATAAGATTAAAAATTGCAAAAAATTTTTTTGAAAAATTGACACAAATCGCGAAAAAAATTAAAAGAAAATAGTTGTTTAACCAAAAAATATCTGCAAGTTTGTTATAAACTACGATAACATTTTATTCACTAAGATTTTTCGTCTAAATTACATATACATTGACTATAAAAATGAAATTTATAGAAAAACAAAATAAGTTGCAGTAAATTGTTTAAGAATTATAAGTCTTCCAATTCTAACCCATATCATGAATGGTATCAATATAAATTTATTGAAATTTTATACATTTTTCAGGCTAAATCAGAATAAAATTTAATACAAAAAAAAAGAAACAAATGTTAAAGAAATAATTAAAAAGAAGATCTTTCACTTTATTTTGCAATAATGTAGGAAAGTTCGCATTTTAGATGATATCGAATTCGAAGCATGAGATACGTGACGAGAATGTGTTTCTTAAAGTCAAAGGAGTTTTAACAAAAGAGAATTCACAATCCCCAAATGATGGTTGTCGTTTCTTTGACAAACTCACCCAACGGACACCCTGATTTCTTCCGTGACAAGTCCTCTTTAAGGATTCAAAATATTTCTTTTTGAAAACTTGAGAAAATATTTTAGAATATTTACAAAATGTTTGAAAAAATGCAAGCCTTTTTAAAAGATATTTAAGACTTTTCGGATCTTTCAAATTACTAAATATGTTTCAGCTGACTCACATATTTCTTAAAATTTTGAAAAATCATTTAACCTCTAAAAAAGTTGCATTATATCTTCCAAAATTTTCTTAGAAATTTTAAGAAAATTTGGTTATTCACTTGGAAACTCTCTTTAAACATTCAATTAAAGTTCACTTTTGCAAATAAAAAATCGTAAAAATTTTACCATAAATCTAAAGAAAACATTTTTATGGCTTCAGAATTTTGTATACTCTGTTTCGAAATGTTACGAAATAATATATAGTGTTTTGTAATATTTTTTTATTTTTCTTTAGAATTTCTTAACAAGAAACTATTCAAAATTTTCCCATGAATCTCAGAAATATTTTATTAATTCTCTTGACGCCCTGCCAAATTGGGCTTAACTAATATATTTTCAAATCCTAAAAATTTAAAACAATTTGCTTAAAGTCTGCTATGTTCTTTTGTCAAACAGTTTGAAATCTTCAAAAACTAAGATCATTCTTTTAAAATTGGGCCTTTTAAAAAATTGAATCTCAAAACGTCCTCAAATTATTGAAAAGCTTCTAATTTTTTATCAAATTCTTTAAAACCGGTTTTTGTCATTATTTAATTTTTCATATCTCTTCAAAAATTTACAATGTTTAGAATTTACAGAGTGGCTTCAAAATGTTAATAACAGAAATATTGTTTAATATTACACAATTATTTACTATTTGAATTTTCTTTTCTATTAACAATTTTTAGAAACATTTCGAAATAAATTTTATTATAAAGTAAAATCATTTATTTTGAAATTTCCATACACAAAATTGATGATCCAGAAAACTGATTGCCCAGCACATTCCTTAAATAAGTTTGACAATGTTTTCTGCTTCAATTTCAATTTTACACATTTTTATAAATTTTCGGAAATTTAGGAAATCTTGTGATAATTTGTGGCCATATATCTGTTCATTTATAGTAACTTAAGATAAATTACCCAAAATTTTATTTAAAATTATCCATAAAATTGCGGAAGTTAAATACAGTACCTTGCCATAAATTATCTTAAATTCAATTTGAAACATTTTTATAAATTTCCGGAAACTTATGAAATTTTTTGGTAAATTATGGCAATATTAAAGGTGATTTATGGTAATTTAAGACAAACTACCCAAAATGAAATTAAGGAACGTCTATATATTTTATGGTAATGTTGCAGGTAGTTTACGGTAACTTAAGATAAATTACACAAATTTCAAATTCTCCTTAATTTGAAATTTTTCATCATCTTCGCATATTCATAAGAAGATTAATTTTAATTTTTGATTTTTAATTGAATTTTGAAGAACAAATTTATTTAAAAAGCATCATGAATTACGCGGTTAATCTCGACGCTGAGAAATATACCATTTTTTATTCAAAACCTGAATTTTTAAGAAATATTTATTTTTTTAGCTTTACTTCTTTATTTTTTCAAGGTTTAATAAATAATAAAATTATTAATATAAAAATAAAGAAAATATAAATATTTACACTTAAATCCCCTACTTCCCCTACCTTAACGTCATTTTAATTTTTGTTTAATTAATTTCTTTTAATTAAAAATCGTTTGTAATCTTCCCAGGAATGTTATGGAAAATTTTCATTTTTCTGAAACCTTTCAAAATATTTAAAAATCTTAAACATTTTTTTTTGACACAGCACACACAGAAAAAGTTGAAGTGAATTTTGAGACAATGTTGAATTTTTCTATGTTGGCGAATTTGCATTTGGAATTTTTTCGCAAGCTGTTGAGTCGATCTTTTCATAGTTCTCATGTTAAAAAATATTTTCTGAAGAATTTTTATTAAGGAATCTCTATTACAGAAAAATGTTTTTGAATTTACAAAAATAAATTTGTTCATAAAAAGCTCATTGGTTTATAAGAAATTTTATTTTTTTCTAGTCATAACAAATTTTACATCTCATGTTTTCTACACTAACTTTGGTGAGAAACACTAAAAAATACGGTTTAATTCTCATAACAAACATTGATATAAGATTTTTTATGCTTAGGCCGCAAACAAATTTTTGTTTCTAAAGTTAATAACAATGAAATATCAATATTTTTGACAAAAATTATCGTATTTCTTTAAGCGTTTCTCTCCAAAAGTAATATGGAACAACGTGAGACGAAAAAAATTTTATGAGTAGGAAAAATCATAACTTGTTTATAAGCAAATGAGATTTTCCTTGACAAATCTATTTTTGTGAATTCAAAAGCATATTTTTATAATAAATATTTATGAACAAAAATTTTACCTTTAAAGTTGTTAATATCCGTTTATCTGTTCATGAGAAAAATGTTAGTTTTAATTTTATTATCATTAACATTTAATTAGTTCTTGACATTTGATTACGTTATGAGAACCATAAGTTAGTGTGTCGAAAAATAGCCTAGCAGTGCATTTGTTGATCAAGTTTATTGAATCTTTATTATTTATTTATTTTATTACATTTTTTTATTTATTAAATTTTTATTAATGTTCATAAAAATTATTCAGAAAATACAAAATTATTTAATAGCTTTTAATAATTCAATATAGAAACTCTTTTTGTCTATAAATGATTCAGATTTAATGCGAATCAAGGGATAAATCCTAACCTATCCCAGGCAAACTATTTGCATGCAATATTGTTATACACAAAGAATAGGCTAAAGATTTTTCATATCAACATTTATGTAATTTTTTGTAAAAAATAATCATTTTTGTACGAATCCAATAAGAAACTCATTTTTTTAGTCCGCATTTGCTATTATTATCTCAAATTTTCCCCATATTAAAAAAAAAATTTTTAAAGATTCGTTCTTTATCAATGGTGTTTATAAAAATTCGGAAATAAATTGTATTCTAAAATAAAATTACTTTTTGGAATATTTTGAATCATTAAATTAATGGTGCAGAAAATTCGAAATCTTTGTTAATAGATAAATACATATAATCTCTTTTAATATTGTTATGGGGTTTCAAATAGAATCATTTTCGTCATAATAGAACCCTTGTAACATATGGTTATGTAGCTAAAAAAATAATGGTTGCTTTATTATTATTATTTAAAAATAATTTACAATTAAAATGTTCTATCTTAGAAATAAAATTTGAGAATTAAAAATTGTGTTTAAGAAAATTCTAGTTTTTAAAATCAATTAATTTTTTTTCATCACTGATTTATATTTAATAAAATTCAGCATACCATACATAATATAACTCAACTAACTAACTAAACCTAATGTTTTTTGTTTCAAATAACCGACTTCCGATAAAAAATTCTAATACGAACTAATTGAAAAATTGAAAAGTTAATAAAAATGACATTAAGTTCCTGTGAAAAACTATAATATAAACTAAGACTGCTTAAAAATGGTAATTTATGTTAAAAAAGATAATAAAAATGAAAATATTCGAATCAATGACTTTTAAATTTACTTTCTGATATTTCAATCAAAAATACATTTATTTTTAACTAAAAGCAACTTAATTGGGCCGGAAGAGACAAATGGTTAAAAAAATAGTTTAATCGTTAAATAACATAGATAATTTTTAACTAGTAGTCTTTTCAACAATAGAGCCCTGAACCAAATACATAAACTTTCTACCAAAAAAATTAATAACTTAATAAATAAATTAACCATAGAAGAGAAATTTTCAAACGAAATGACAAACTTTTAACAAACAAAAAAAAATAATTTTTAGCAAAGGAAAATATTTTACAGTCCAAGCAGACAAATTTTTAACAACAAACTTACATTTTTCGCCGAAGAGATGAATTTTGATCTAAAATTGTGAATTTTAAAATGCACCATTTTTAACAAAGAAGTTCCACTTTTAACCAAGTAATTGAATATTACTGATATTGACTGAAATTTGAAATATAAACATATAATAGTAAATAAATAAATATTTAAACTCGTCGAAAAATATGAATTTTGAACAAAATTGCCTAATGTTTCTCGCGATAATTCAAACAGGTTTTCGAAGATTCAAGATATGTGAAAGAAGCATCTACACAATTTTTAAGATTTTTTTCATTTTAGACGATTTCATGAAATTTTAAAGAAAACTTAAAAATTTTATATGATATTTAAGAATTTTGGATGATTGTAGACGATTTTATACAAGTTTGTAGAATTGCGAAAACCTTTCCGAGTTTTAAAATATTTTAAATTTCGCAAACATTTCTAAAATTCCTAAATAACTTTTTATTCTACTAAAAGGACTCACTTAACTCTTTTTCAATGTCTCGTATTCTTTCTTGAAAGTTACGAAATTTTTTTTGATATTGTTCAATATTTTGAAATAGCACCTTGCAAGCTTACGAAATCTTTAAAAATAATTTAAAAGAGTGACGCCAGATTTATCCTATTTTTGGACTCCCTAACGACCCGGTGAAAAAATATAAAAATATGTTAGGTGTATCAAATTACTCGTTATTGAAAACAAAAATGAGCATCGCGTTTTTTTTATTTTTTAATTTCAAAAAATTACCACTATTTAATAAGATAAGTAAATACTTAGATACTTAGATACTTTTAGATACTTTTAGATAATTTAATAAGATAAGTTTGATAAGACCCAAAAAAATAAAGTATAGAAAATACCACTAATTATAAAATCATTTTTCACAGCAAACCCGTATCGATTAAGAGGATACGTAATTTGTTGAAATTTAAAAAAGCGAAAAGCAATGCCCACTTTGGTTTTCAATTACGAGTAATATAATACCGATAACATATTTTTCTTTAGAATTTAAGAAATTTAAATTAGATTTAAAATTTAAAATTAAAAAAAAAATTTTATATTTAAAATTCTATTTAACATCTAATCACAAAATTAATGAAACCTTCTGTAGAAATCAAGAATCCAATGACCAAATTTGGACCACAGCGAACAAACAAAAAATGCTCTAATTTTAATATGAAAAAATTTTTAAATCAAAATTTAGGACGAAAATAAAGATCACATACCCTTTCCTCACTCTTTATTTTTTTCGTCTTTCTTATTTTTATTATTGTCAAATTACAATTAAAGAACATTGAAAAATAGAAACTTAAACCAAAGATTGATGAACAAAAGTATTGAATGAACTATATTCCTTAAACGTTTTCTGATTATCTTCGGACAAAATATTACTCTGCTTGATTTCTAATTGCAAAAAATTTCTCAATTAAATTTTATGAGTAATTATTAAAAGAAGGATATTCCTAATAATATTCAAATTTCCTGCGTGATATGAAAAATGGGACAAACCATGAGCTCTGTTAACAACATTCTTGATTACTGCGATTTTGTTTTGAAAAGGATGAGCAGAAAAGAAATTTAAAATTCTACCTAAATATGTACTTTTCTTCAAACAATTGTTAATAATATTACCATCCCGACCCCTCATAACTTCTATGTCCAAAAAACAAAATACAAAACAAAAAAACAAAAGCATCAATGACCATCTACAACCTCTAAATCTTTCATAACTATTTCTGCTTAAATCGGAGAAATCACTAAACCTATGGAAGTAGCACACTTCTGTCTATAAAAAGTGTCATTAAACTTAAAATAAGTTGAGTTCATGAATAAAACCATCCCTTTGATAAAATCTTTTTGACATGATCGAGTACGTGTTTTTTTTTCAAACATTTTATCCCATACATTTCAAATTGACTGTTTAACTAATTCAAGTTGTATATTCGGAAACATTGCAAAAACATCCATAGAAATGATTACTTAGTCGTCCGGGACCGTTTTTTGAATAATCATTTCCCTAAATTCCCAGCTATTTTTAATATTGTGTTTTGAAGTTGAGATAGTGAGAAAGGTCCAAAAAATAAACAAAAAGCCAGCCTATTTTGGCATTAATATTTTAATTTAAAACTTTTTAAAACAAAAAGTTTCTCTTTTACAAAGATAATTTTTAGAATTTAAATTCCTCATTTGGAAATTTTAATTCGAGATTTTTCATTTTAATTTTTAATTATTTTTTTCGTTCCACCATTATGCAATAACATATATTTAGAAATAGATTTGATGCTTTCACGATGATTCATCATGATAAAGTAGATATTTCGGGTATCAATCGTGTACAAAACTACGAATTTTTCCGACGTTTCGTGAACATTGCAGTTCACTTCTTCAGGGCTGACCTGAAA
>JAAAKG020097156.1:0-16047 GCA_010014905.2 Druon quercuslanigerum
CTACAGCTTCAAGCGCTCTCCCCGAAAAAATAGTTTTGTGTCGTTAGCCCGATTCTCTCGTTCCACATCACATATACAAAATTATTGAATGTTTTTCATTTTAAAACTATTAATATTTCAAAGAAATTGTTTTCTGCTTAATAAAGTTTAAAAAAATTGAATATAAAATCTGTCCGTTTTAAATTTACTTGCAGGGAGAAGAATACATTTCACGATCAAAAAATCCCGAAACGGTAATTATGCCCAAGGAACTTTTTACTCCCATGCAATCTTGTGGCAAAAGAAAATGCTATGAAAGTATTGCAATATCTGCACAAGGGAAGTTGCATTCCAAATTTTGGGAATTGGGAGGTTACCATAAGCAATCCATCC
Source organism: Druon quercuslanigerum (assembly GCA_010014905.2). Lineage (NCBI taxonomy): Eukaryota > Metazoa > Arthropoda > Insecta > Hymenoptera > Cynipidae > Druon > Druon quercuslanigerum. The sequence continues at coordinate 373 of JAAAKG020097156.1, forward strand.
TTCTTAGTATTTTGATGAAGTGTAATCATCGTATGTAAAAAATGTTTAATGAGTTGTTTAATTTGTCAGAGAAAAGATTGCGAGTAGTACAGGGAAACCATGCCGCATACAAAATCTCATTATTCGCGAGAATGCACTGAATTAAATTATTTTACGAATCCAGAATTAAATTTAACAAAATGGTATAATGAGTTTTGTGACTACTACATAAGGATCTTGATGAGAAAGATTTAATAGTTGAGTCCACATACGCAAAATATGTTAATCGAAACGTGAATTTTACTTTTAGATTACCACGTACTGGCGTGTGCAATACATGTTACGAAAGGGATTGGAAAAAAGTGGAATCCCCTGACTTCGCGTTTCACAAACAAGAGGTACAAGAATATAGAATTTTGAGAAATAAGCTGATGTCTGACAAAGGGCTTCTCTGATGCGAATTTGATTATGCTTAGAATCTTGCGTTACTCAAAATTATGATCAACGAACAGTTTTACAAACGATTGTTGTGGCTTTAATTGTTTAACGTTCATGTTTATGGTTACGAACAGAGCTATATGTATCCCATTTTAGAGGGAAATGTCAAAAAAGGGGCAAAAACTGTATGCAGTTTTCTCCATCATGTAATACATCAAGAATTTGATACTTTTTATCACAAAAAGATTGTTCTTTTTTCTCATGCATGTGGTGGCCAAATAATAATTGCACAGTATTTGCATATCTTGTTACACTTTCGATGCAATTGGGTGGTGACATCTGGCATGTCTTTCCAGTTCAGGGTCATTCATATTGTCAATGCGACTGTAACTTTGGAATGTATTCGCAAAAAAAAGAAGAAGCTAGAACGCATAGTAACTGCAGAAGAGTGCATTACATTAATAAGAAACTCTCGAGATCTTCCGTTATCTATGGTACAGTGTGGTGATAACATTTTTAATGATTATGAAAAATCTTTTAAGAAAACTGTATCGCATCCTAAAGGTATAAAGATAAATAAGGCTTGCGTAATTCACTATCTGCCAAACGGAAATTTTGAAATTTTTGAAAATTACACAGAAACGAATGTCTCCATCTTTAAAACTCAAACGAAAGCGAAACTCCCGGATTTAAAAAGAAATCCCCCTTTAATCGTTGGAATAACTGAAGCCAAAATGAAAGACATGAAGAGGTTATTGAAATACCTCACACCAAAAGGACAAGCGTTTTTTAACAAATACTTTGCCTCGATAACGAGCAATAAAACCAAAGACGACTCGATTCTTTCTTCTGATGAAGAATAAACTGTATACTTTATTTGAAAATAGATCGAAAATTTAATAAAATGGATTTTTATTCAGTAAAATTAATTTGTTTTTTTCTTAATTCAATAACAGATTTAGGTTTGATCAAATTTATAAGTCATACATCGGTGAGACACTTCGTGCCGTGCGGCTGTACACCACGCAGCTTTTGATACGCACGAAAACTTCAGCACTGACGTTCACTAAAATCATAACTACTCCTAAACTATTACATATTCTGATCTAAAACTTTTTAAAAAAGTTCATTATACATTTTTCCGAATTTTCGTCGCAGCAAGTATTTGCCTGCTCAAAATTCCCTCGCTGAACGAAACGCTGGAAGTTACAAGTGTTAGATTCAAGCCGAGCATCAAAAAAAAATTATGAATAACTTTTGAAAACAACGGTTTTGAATTCCTATCACATTGTCAATCGAAGTCAATCTTAAGGCGCATTACCCTAAATTTTCATTTAAAAATTTCAAAAACTGAAGCACTGAGCACGAGTTGAAGTGAAAAATGGATTAAAATCAAGTTTTTCAAAAAAGTCAGTTTTTTGGTTTTATTTCGAAAACTAAAAAAGTTACAACTTGTTGTCTAGAGGAAAACAGATGCACAATAAAATTTCATGTCCAAATATGTCCTTCAAAAAATGTTACTTTAAAATTTGTTTTGAAGCCTCCAGGGGACTATGATTTCGCACGCGAAAATTTTATTCGCCCTTATACGATCCGGCCCAGCAATTCTTGTTAAATCATTATTCGTCGCATTGTGTTATTTGATATTTCAAGTATATTCTAAAAGTTGTTATGATAATCTTGTGGGGCTTTCGAAAATGCAACATTTTTCTGTGTCTTGAATTTTTTTATATTGTGAGTTGTTTAGCTTAAGATTTTCATTTTCGTTTAAAAAATTGTTTGTCTTTTTAAATATTAAAAATAACCGTACAGAGATTTTTCAAATCTTTAAAAAGGTGGTCTCAAAAATTATCAAAAAGCGCTCACCTTTTGAATTTGTATCCAAGATGACTCGCTAACGAACTTCATATTTAATATAGGGTATCTAAAGAGTATACTAAAGGCCAATCCAATCTATCAATTCTTTGAAAATTATAGTCTGCATCAGAACGTCTTTAATAGTGGACATTTGACATTAGGGAGTGCTAGGTTGTGTGCCACTTGTGTGGATTCATATTTTTTGTTGAAAAGGATTATAACTCCAAAGTAAAATTTGGAAACATCAAAGACCAACATTTGACCTTATGTTTTAAAAAATTTATATATTCAATTCCCCATTGAATTTTTATTCAACCATGCGAAAACAAACATTCTCAATATCCCTCTATTAAAATAAAAAACAGTTCGCTTTTTTAAATTTTTTTTTCGCAAAAAAATTTTTCCATTCTCAGAGTAGGTCTGGTTATTACTTTTATTTATACTTTTGTCTTAGTTACTTCCTTCTAGTCATTATATTTTTAGCTAGAATTTTTATTATAACTAATTTTAATTATATGAATTATATTATTATATGAATTATATAACTAATTGGGAGGGATGTCATCCTTCAAAGAATCTCTCTCCCTCTCTTAGTTAATTCCTCTTTGGTCGGTTTACCTTCTCATATCCATAAGTAGGTTTTTTGAGTAAAGGTAAATTTACGCAGTATCGAAATAAGATTATACATTTTTCCGAGTGATTTTCGCCATTAGTTCTGATTCGAGGAATAATGATAGTTATAAGCCTACGCTTTTTAAGATCAACAGGAAAGAGCTTCTGTTTGCGAAATTCTTATTCAAGCTAGAGAGGCGGGAGGCGAGATGACATCCAGAAATGCACATGCATGCGCATCCGTAAATCTGCTTGTTCAACTGGTTCTTAATAGGAGGTAAAAGGGCGAATTCTCTTTCTGAACTCTTTGGCTCCTTTCTCCGTGAATTGTTTCCCGAACCAAGTCAAAATCATCCAGCGGTTCACCTAAACTAAAAGCTGGTATTCTTAATCTGTACTCACGCGCGTCCACACATACATACATATACTTGCACACGATATACATAGATTTTCCATCATAATGGTTGTAGCGTCAGCGTAGGAAGCTGAATCGTTGCCCTCATCGCCATCTACATGGGTTCCTTCGGAATTCCCTCGGTCCATTTCCAAATAAGTCTCGGTTCTGCTGTAATTCGAGTCTCTTGGGTTGTTTTTACAGAACATCATGGATATTTCAGGTCGTGCCCAAAAGTTGCCCCAGCAGAGACAACTGCCTATGCCGAGTAGAGCTAGCCCCACGTAACAGCCTGGGATCAATGTTTAGTAATGGACCTTGCCTTGGTGTCGTAAGTTCATTTCGTTGATCTGCTTTTCTAAATCATCTAGGGATTTTCCATTGGCGAGAAAGACTAAAGGCTATCCAGTAGAATGTAAGTCCATTGAAATTCTACAACGGCGATGTGGGAGAACTTCGGAATAATGTGTGCGATTCCGGAACCATTCCCCAGCACCGATTGAAATACAGATCTTGGATGCAGTTGGAATGTTAGGTAACAGGTTCGCTCCAGCTGAGGAATATCAACTAGTATGCTTAGGATGTTTCCTTTATAAAGGGCTGTAACGGTGACTAATGTAGACAATTCTTCTACATCTACCTGTGGTCCAGGGATAGAGAATTCGACCTAAGAATGATGGTCCGCATTTCGCCTCTTTACGATGAGGGAGTAAGTATCGTGTCGACCCTGGGGAGTAACTACGACTTGTCCCTTTCTGGGCCTATAATTTGCGCTTTTTATTTGAAGGAATTACAGACGGAAAATCAATTGCTCGTTCGACCAAACCGGTTATAGGCGAAATTGCGGAAGGAGGGGGGGGGGGAGGCGAGAAGAGAGAAAACTTTGCCTGTGAGTTAGAATGAGAGCGAGCAAAAGAGGAAAATGAGAGGAGAGAGAATGAACATAAAGCTACCGGAATGTCGATGCCGCTAACATCGAGAAAAAGAATTAGGTAGCTGAACCTTTTCCAGGCGACAAACCCAAGCACGTCTACCTACCAGATGTTAGTTTTATGGCATTCCGCATCTGGTTATATCATTTTAGAAATCGATGGACGAAACAAGGATCATGCAGAACAATGGATTGGAATGCTAGTAAAATTGCCTAAGGTCGACTCTATCTGACTTCCGTCAAGAAAGTCTCGACTAGTAATAAGAGTCCAATCCATTTTCCGTAAGATGCCTTGAGAAGATAACAATTTGCCGGATTGATCCTTGCTCGCACCATGATTTCTATACGAGATGCAGTCACAACGGGCATCTCGATACATTTTTCTAGACTGTCGAATCCGTAGGTCGTAGCGCCTTCCGGCGTGACGTTTTTGGTCTGGATCTTCTTCCAACATAGGACTACCAGCGTGCCGCACGGATTAGAACCTGGAGTTTGGCGAACGGCGAAGGAGGACGTTTAATCCCCGAAGATCACAGCTGAGCTGAGAGTCTACTCAGTCACCTCCTTCTCCTCTCCCGAGGACTCGATGATTATTTGCGATTTTTCATCGGCACTTACTGCTGTAGGGTTTACCTGTCCGGCTTCCAAACCTGCTGTAACTAATGGTTCTCCGACCATGTTTGTAGATAGAAGTCGCGGCTTTTCGCCGGCGTCCCTCAGTTGAATAGCCGGTCCTGGAATCAGCTGATTTCCGTGGACTTTCTGTTTTCTTCCATCTTTAGAAATCCAGTATACTTCTCCATAGATGTTTTCCAGGATCTGGTATGAGCCCGTGCGTTTCGGCCCTAATCCTGCATTGATCCCTGCAGCTTTGTTGGATAGCTCGTTATTGCGACTGTATACTTAGTTACCGACGGAGGAACGGGGTGTAATTTGTTCTTGGGTGTGGCGTTCCTGATAATCTCTTTGATGAGCGCGGGCCTCTTCTTCACGTGCGCTTAAAAGGCGATAAAGTCGCAACCGTAGTCCTTTCTTAAACTTTTGATTGCGCCGTTCCGTAGGATTAGCGCGGGGATAGTAAGTGGGCGTCGTCCATAGCTCAAAATCCCAGTTGCGAGCGGCTTCTATCCAAAAGTGACCGGTAAATTGCGTTACATTGTCACTTAGCAAGCGACGAGGATATCCCCAGTGTAAAAAGATTTCCTCCTCAAGTATGCGCGTCAGGCGCGGGGCATCAGCATTACTGAGTGGAAAAGTTTCTACCCAGCGGGAGAAAAGGTCGGATACGACCAGAATGAATCGATTTCCTTGCACGTACGAGGGTAAGGGCCCATCAGGTCGACCGCGACGGTATCCCAGGCAGTGTGTGGATCCCGAGGGCGCTGTGCATCCTGCCGTTTACCCCGCACCGGTTTACAACAGATGCAGAGATGGTATTCTGCAACATATCGCCTCACTTCCCGGCACATACCGGGCCAGTAGAATAGGTCCTGTATGGACCGGATTGTCTCGTCAGATCCAGGGTGTCCGGAGAGGGAAGCATCATGGTACGCCCTGAGTACATGTTCACGTAACGAGACTGGGACCCTGAGTAACCATCTTGAATTTCGCTCCGTGCGTTGTCAGAATCCCCTATTATCCAGTTTATGATTTCGTAAAAAAATATCCTCTTCGTGGTTCTTTGGTCCGCATTGACGTAATTGCTGCCAACGAATGACATCTTTGCTGATAGTAGCATCCTCTTGCTGTGGTTTGCCGACTTCGGCAAAGAGAGAGAAATTTCGCACGGAATTAAAGACGGGGATCGACACCTTATCCGCATTGTGCCGGATAGAACGTGTGGGAGGTAGCGTAATATCCATATCCATATCCATATCCAGGTAAAGGAGAGTTCGGGTCTGGATGACGTGAGAGAGCATTCGCCAATTCATTGTTTTGGCCAGGACAATGTTCAACCTTGAATTTGAGTCCTTGCAGAATCACATGCCAACGAGCTAGTTTCTTCCGAGTATCCTTTTGATTTGATAGCCAAGTGAGGATCTTACTCTCCGTGCGCAAAATAAATGGTTGATCCTCCAGGTACGGGCGATAGTGCCTTATGGCCCAAACAATGGCCAGGCACTCTTATTCATTACAATGGTACCTGGATTCTACTTCGGAACATTTCGCACTGGCGTAAGAGATAATTCGACGTGGTCCATCGGGAACATCTTGGAAAAGTACGGCCCCCATACCCTTGGCACTGGCGCCCGTTCGTTACACGAATGTTAACTTTGGATCGGGTCTACTGAGTGGCAACGGGTTACGAGTTGCTCGTTTGATGGCTTTAAAAGCACCTTGCGCGCTTTTGTTTCATTTATAGAAATGTTTCGTGGATAAAAGATCCGTCAGTGGAGCTGAGATCTGTGAGAACTTAGGAATATATTTCTTTAGCCAGTTGCAGACCCCGATGATTGATCGTAGTACTTTTCTAGTGTGAGGATTTTAGGCGTTTTGAATTGCATCAATGTGAACTTTCTGTGCATTATTGCCGCTAGTCGAGACAACATAGTTAAGATATATACGAGGTTTGAGTGCGTATATGCTTTCTGATTTCGGTGCTTCCTTTTTGGGAGCGCAGTCAGCCTCATCCTGCTCAGGTAGTACTGCGCGTTCAAAAAGTTCGGTGTGAGTAGTTGGTACACTGACACGTACCTTTTCAATGTGAGTTTCAGTAATTCTAACAGGAGCGCTGTTTATTGACCTTCAGTTAACTCTGGACATAGTCGTTGAGCGTGAAGATACTTGCGCTGCAGAAAACTGCCGAAAGCTTCCTTTTTCCTTTTATTAGACGCTCTTTGAATGGAGCCCATGGCAGAGCTAGACCTTTATACAGAGCCCTCCACTTTTCAGCCTCACCTTTCAGGCCCTTTTCCACAACTCGAATCCAACTAGACGGATCGATGCTAGATTGAGTAAAATATTTTTCACACTCATATAAGAAGCGGTGTGGGTCTTTTTGGTCATTTCCAGCGTATTCTGGAAATGGAGGAGCAACAGCTTTAAATGCCTGAATCAAACCTAACCAATCGGCAAACGTGAGGCCGCTCGAAGCGGCAGCGAGAAGCAATACCTGTGTATGTGAATTGGGAAGTATAGTTGTTGAGAGGGTGGGGGCGGGTACACGATTCGAGGATCGCGAGTTTTTGTTGACCTCGATAGTTGATTGTCCGACAATTATGACTGATGGCCTGGAAGACATGTTTACTGATTAAATAAAATTGGACGCCACTTTGTTTTCTTTACTCCCGGAAAAGAGAGCGATTGGCGACAGTTGCTCACCGGCGGCATTGGGATTTCCGGCTCGATTAGGAATAACTGCAGAACCAATGTCTGCGACGCCGTTCCTAACGGTAAGCATGAGGGGTTTTGTGAAATAATTGAATCATCGTCGGTGCTATAATTGTTCACTTTCCTTTTTTCCTTTTGCAAGGTAAGTAGATGCGCCTGTAGGTTCCCTAAAAGACTGTCTACCGCGCTTCGTGGATGCTTATGCGAGCAAATTTGTTCGCGTAGAAACTCACACAGATAAACGTGAAGTTTTCAGTGTGGCTTAACTAGTTCTTGTCGGCGGAGCACGTGACATTATGGAAGTGGGAATTTCACTCTGATTGATTCAACATTGACACAAAAGTGAAAGTTAACTTTGATCAAAAATCTTCGTGCCCCATTATTGGGCCACCAATTGATACGTGTCGATGATAGCGAGTTTGGGGATAGACCGTTGAATGTGGGGGGAGGGGGGGGCGTTTTGGAAGAAACTATTTGAAACAAAATTTAAGTCTGACCAATCAAAGGTTGAAGTGACAACCTGGGGTTTCGCACTCGCTGAGGCTCTTAGGAATTGTACGGAAGTAGTAAGCAATGATGAAGTTACGCTCTTCGCGAATACGTACCACGGTTCGAAAGGGGCAGTCGGACGCCTTCTCAGAAAAGAGGTCGAAACGAGAGTCTCGGACAAGACGGCGTTTAGTGATAGCTGTCCGTGTTGAAGGACGACGATACCTCCGAAGTAGGTCGCGAGGAGACCGTGACCGTATCCGAGACGTAGATCCGATCACAACAACGTGACGGACAGGGGAATAGACATCGCCAAAATACAAGGCGAACGAAAATATAAATAGTAGATGGGCCTCGTAAGAAACACATAATAAAATAGGGGGGCGTTACGTTTTCACATAGATGTCGACAGGAAAGCTAAGAGAAAAGGAAATAGGATTCCTTCCAGCCTTTCCCGCTAGTTCTGATGACGATATTGGCTATAATAATAATAATAATAATAAAATAAAATAAAATAATTGGCGATAATAATATTGAGTAAATGCACAAATCACCGTAAATACACAGACACAAGGAATAATTAATGTGAACACATAAACAGCAAGGCAGGAGGGGGGGGGGGTTTAAGAGAAATAATATTAAATAAATGCACAGATCACAGTAATTATCCAGACTCCAAGGAATGATTAATGTCAACACTCAAACAATTGGAGAACTGAAAACAAAATTTGAAAAACTGGAATTTAACAAATGTATATAACGGATATGAAGGGATATAACCTCTCCGACTCTCTCGCTGGTTCTAACGGGGAGGTATGACGTAGAACCGTGACGTTTGAACTTCGAGGGTGGAGGTACAAGAAGGAAAGACAATATAATAATTTGTATAGTGTAGTGAAAATACGAAGACCAAAAACTCACTTCCACGTGCAGATAACTATATTTAATAGAAGTAAAGAGAACGCTTTCAATGTAGACAGTGAATTATGATGCTTGCGATACGCAACGAGGTCGAGAGAACAGTGAAGCAGGTCTGCCTCCTTACAAGATCGCACAGCCACTGATGTGGGTGCGCAGCAACCGAGGCTGCTCCCCGTTCGAGGGCCTTTCGATACGACGAGAGGATAGGTTCGGCCGGCTTATTGGCTGATTTCAAATGATGAGAGAAAGGACTCACATAGTGGGGAAAACCATCGGCTCCCACCCACCGTCTCTCCATCAGTCTGGCGCTTGAATATAACTTAAATTAAAATTAAAACTAAAAAAGTCACTAAAATAAAGAATTAAGACTAAAAGAAAAACATACATTAGTAAACAGCATTAGTAAACCTTCATTTCCACCAAAAATTCTGTCTATACAATGCAGTAATTAATATCTTCCAATTTATCTCTGCGCATAATAATTTAATCATAAATAGTAGTTGTAATTAATTAAAGTATTCATTAACACCCGCTAATTATTTAATTTATGGAAGGGTATCGTAAAATAAGATCACTAACTGATTTCTACGAGTCAAACATAGTTTGACTAAAATAAATACAAGCTGATAATTACCAACAACTGCCTAATCAAGTTTTATGTCAAGAAGTTCCAGAAAACTTTACCAGTTAAAATAGACTAACTATATTGTACCTATTAAGGAAATTAATTAGCTGCAATTAAATATACATACCAGATTCCTATATATGCATACGTTAACTGAAAATATTTTAGTTTTTAATTGAGACAAATTCCGACCGAGCTCGTTTCCCTTTTCTTTTTAATTAAGAAAATTTTTAGTTCCACTTCATTATAATCAAGCCTCCTGAATCCTTTTTCTTGTATTGGATTAAATTTTCGGCTCCCGCCCTTACAAATAGTTTGCGCTTTTTATTTGGAGGAGTTAGAGACGGAAAAGTGAGAATAACCATAAAGGTGCATCGAGGAAAATAGGTAGCTGAACCTTTTCCAGGCGATAGACAGAAGAATGGATTATAATGCGTGTAAAATTGCCTAAGGTTGACTCTATCAGACTTCCGTCAAGAAAGTCTCGACTAGTAATAAGAGTCGAATCCATTTTCCGTTAGATGCCTTAGAAGGATAACAATTGTTTGGATTGAAATGTGAATTTTTCCTATTTCTACACTGTATTTTACCAAAAATTAAGCTGAAATTTTAAGTCCGGTCAAAGAAATTTAACACAAAATTGTTTAGGACTTTTAAAATTATAATTCCTTTTGTTGATTTTTCCACGTCTTTTGAATCGTTCGGATCGAATTTTCAATTCTTCCACTATATTTTCGTAAAATTTAACTAAATTTTTAAACCGTATAAAAAAATTGTTAAAATAAATATTTTTAAAGAATTTTCATAATTTATGATTTCTTTTTGATATTTTTTCTGTGTTTTTGATCGTTTAGATGAAAATTTGCATTTTCCATTATTCTTGAGTATTTTCACAAAATTAAATTAAATTAAATTGTTCAGTCCCATCAACAAATTTAAAAACAAAATTGTTTAGGACTTTTACAAGTTATAATTCCTTTTGAGATTTTTACCTGTATTTTGAATCGTTTGGATCGAAATTTCAATTTTCCCTATTTTTAAACTGTATTTTTCAAAACAAATTAAAATAAATTTTCAAGTACCATCAAAAAAATTTCGAAAAATCGTTTAGGACTTTTGATAATTATAATTCCTTTTTAAAATTTTTCCACGTATTTTTAATCGTTTGGATAAAAATTTTAATTGTCAATTTCTCCACGATATTTTTTTTGAAATTTAACTACATTTTTAAGCCGTATACGAAAATTGTTAAAATAAATATTTCTGAGAAAAATTTTCATAATTTATTATTCCTATTTGAGATATTTACCTGCGTTTTAAATCGTTTAGACCGAAACTGAGATTTTTTCCTGTATTGTGGATAGTTTGGACTTCATAATTTATGATTTCTTTTGGAGTTTTTTTTCTGTAGTTTAAGTCGTTTGCATCGAAACTTGAACTTTTCAACATTATTTTTGTAAAATTAAACTAATATTTTAAGTCCTACCAAAAAATCGTTAAAATAAAGTTCTTAGGTTGTTTCATCATTTATCATTCCTTTTTGAGATTTTTTCCTGCATTTTCCACTGCATTTTTCAATAAATGAAACTAAATTTTCAAGTACCATACAAAAATTTTAAACCAAGATCGCTTAGGACTTTTGAAAGTTGTAATTCCTTTTTGAGATTTTTCCCCGTATTTTGAATCGCTTGGATCGAAATTGGAATTTTTCAACATTATTTTTGTAAAATTAAACTACATGTTCAAGTCCTACAAAAAAATGGTTAAACTAGAGTTCTTTATTCTTTTTATCATTTATGATTCCTTTTTAAAAATTTTCCTTGCGTTTTGAATCGTTGAGATCAAAACCTGCATTTTCTATTTTCCAAGTGTATTTTCACAAAATTAAATTAAATTCTTCAGTCGCATTAAAAAAATTTGAAAGTAAAATTGTTTAGGACTTTTAAAAGTTCTAATTCATTTTGAGATTTTTGCCTGTAGTTTGTATCGTTTGGATCGAAACTTGAACTATTCAACATCATTTGGTAAAATTAAACTAAATATTCACGCCCTACAATAAAATGGTTAAAATGAATTTTTTAGGTGTTTTCATAATTTATGATTCCTTTTTGAGATGTTTTCTTGCATTTTGAATGGTTTAGATCAAAATTTGCATATTATATATTTCCAGTCTATTTTCACAAAATTAAATTAAATTTTTCAGTCGCATCAAAAAAATTTGAAAGGAAAATTGTTTAGGACTGTTAAAAGTTAAAATTCCTTTTGAGATTTTTTACTATATTTTGAATCGTTCGATTCGAAATTTGAATTTTTCCCATTTTTGTACTGTTTTTTCAAATAAATTTTTAAGTCCCATCAATCTTAAAATAACGTTTTTAGGTGTTTTCATAATTTATGATTCCTTTTTGAGATGTTTTCTTGCGTTTTGAATGATTTAGATCGAAATTTGCATTTTATATACTTCCAGTCCATTGTGGAGGACTTTTAACAGTTATTATTCCTTTTTGAGATGTTCCAACGTATTTTGAATCGTTTTGATCAAAATTTTGAATTTTGAATTTCTCCTTGATGTTTTCGTAAAATGTAACTAATTGGTTCAAGCCGTTTATTTTTTATGTTAACAACCTTTTTAGAAAAATATATTTGTTTGATCTTTAAATCATTCAAATCGATGGGAATTGTTTAACATTTCTTAAAGTACTTCAAATCCTTCGATATCTTTTAGAAACCACTTGAAAGTTTTGAAAGCTCTTAAAATGTCGAGGATTCTTTTACAATAACCTTAAATATTGCAAGTAGTTTGACATGTTATTAAATGACGTTCGGGTGAAGTAAAACACTCCGTAATCCCACGGCCACAATATTCACAAACTTCACAAGCACGTTCAACAGAAACACACACTTTTATAGTTGGAAAGGAAATTAATAATTCCAAAAATTATTAAAGGAAATTAAGGTTAAAATCCCCCAAAAAATTTTGTGAATAATATAAGAAATTAGTTTTTCGACGTAAAATTAGCGACATCCGCTCTGTTTAAAATCACGAAGAAAACTAAAAAAACATTCTCAGAGGGACTAAAATTTAACCACTTTAAGAAAATGGAAGCAAAGACATTTAATTTTTAAACGGCTGTGGTCGTAAAACTGAGCGACAACATTGGAGGCCCGGTCTCTGGGTCACTCCACCACATGGCTACCGAAGCCGGCAAAAAATTCCGGTTTTTTTCTTTCTGTATAACAGGCTAATAAATTCTTGAAAGATTTTAACGTCGGTCCTCAAATTGAATGCGTTCATATTAACAGTAATATGACACATTTGCATCACCAGACTTTAAGATAGTATCATTAATTTGCGAGAATCTTTGCGTTATAGAAATCGAAAAAATGATGTTTTTCAATGCTATGCCGAGTAAGCATTGTCTGCTTTTCAGGGACCTTATTTATATCCCTCCTGTGTTCTTTAAGCCGTACTCCTAAGCGACGTTCAGTTTGGCCGACATAAGCCGCCTTACAATCTTGTCCTTTGCACGGAATACCATAAACAATATTGCTATAATGCAATTTATTTAATTTATCTTTAGTAGGCCTCAAGACTGACTTGCAACGGTGATACAAACCCCATTTTCGAATTCATAAACTCAAAAAACCTATATAACTTTTTTCTGGATTTGTTTATCAGCTTTTTTAATTTGACCTTCAAATGAACTTAAATCGAATGTGATATAGGTTGACGGGCATCGAATTCGGAATCAGCGAAGCCAAAAATCCAAGGATACCCTGGGCAAGTCTGCTAATCAAGATTAGATATTTTGTATTTATACATCCCACAACGAATAAATAGTCAAACCACCCCCTCCACTCCCATAAAGGATGGTTAAATGGCAAAAAAATTGATAGTCAAAGTTGACAGTGCATTTTTATTAAGCAAATACAAGTTTGGCAGCCCCTAATCTTTCCAAAAATGCTGTTAGCAAGTGAAGGCATTTTCAGTATTTGAGGGGTGGTGGGGCTGAAAGTATGGAGGTGAGGATGCTCCGCTTAGGATGAAATCGACTTAGTGATGTTATCAGATACTAAAAAAATTGTAAAAAATATTCGTTTTCTTAATTTTTTAACCATTCAATTTACCATGCTTTCAATTTTTTTAAATTTGAAATGTTTGTGAGATATTAGGCATTTATTTTGAAAATAGTTGAATTTCGAATTTATAATTAGTAAATTGTTAATTTCATATGCCTTATTCTGAACATTTTTTATTTTTAAGGTAGTTGTGGTATAAGTCAGATCTCTGGAAAAAATAGTGTTTCTATCTCTTCTTTTATTTTAATCATGTTTTTTAAATTTTATTTTTTACTAATCGTTTTTTCATCAATTGCTGGCTTAATTTTCCTGGAATAAAAATCTCTAGAACTCTACTTTTTCCAATTTTGAAAGTAAATTTTTCCACGGTTGAAATAATTTTCTTTAAGAAATCGTTTTTAAAAAATAACTATAATTAAATATTATTTACTTATTTTTAGAATTGGATACAGATTTTTATGCAATATTTGGTCCAAAAAAACTGGACATGATGAATTTAAAATGTATCCATCAAAGCTGGAACTGTTGAATATGCTTAATTTGGAATTTGTCGAGTTTTTTGGGCACATAAAACACTTTTAAGGTTTTAAAGTTTTTAACTTTAAATGGCACTCCATTAAAAATTTTCCAAATTCGATATTTTACAATTCCAGGCTATGTTGCTGAAAGACAATGGATTGGTTTATACATTCTGTTATGAGATCTTATTATGAGTCACTTACTGCGTATGCTTTTGACAGGTATGATCAGCTGGTATAACACTAGTAAGTTATAGAGATGTAACCTATTTTATTTTTTAGGGCTCATTTAGGGCTAATTTGAGTACGCTCTTATAAATTTTAGGCTCTTTTTTAGTACAAAATAGTTTTTGTGCTACTTTAACGTTAAGCTGACCGAACATTGCTGTAAAACGTACTAAAAATGATTTTACGGAAAACTCACCTTATAGAATAATTTAAGGCTCATTAATCTATGAATATGATAATGAAAAATGAAAAAAAAAGTTTAAACAATTATTTTAAAATTTTTCATGCTCATATTATCAGAGACCTAAATGTGCCTTGATGTATTCTATAAGTTGAATTATCTGTAAAATGATTTTTAGTATATTTTCCAGCAATGTTCCGCCAACTTAGTGTTAAGCTATTGCCACATATAACAAAAAAAGGGAAAAGGAAATATCGCACGACTTTCAGTCGATGATATTTCCGGAGCCTTATATTAGCCTGAAATTATACAAGAGAAACGAGAATGAAATACATTTTTTGGTAATTTTGTTTAAACCATATTGTTAAAAAAAAATTTAATTTAAATATCAGATTCAGGAGCCCTAAATGAGTCTTGACATTGGGTAGACAAAGAAATTTGAAGAATATTTTTCCAGAAAAGATAAACCAACAATTGATCAAAGAAGCGATTAGTAAGAAAAATCAAATGCAAAAAACATGTTTAAAATAAAATAGGAAATAGAAGTACTATTTGTCCAGAGATCTGACTTATACCACAACTACCTTAAAAATAAAACATGTTCAGAATGAGGCATTTGAAATTAACAATTTACTAATTATAAATTCGAAATTTAACTATTTTCAAAATGAATGCTCAATAGCTCACAATCATTTCAAATTTAAAAAATTGAAAGTTTGAAAAATTGAATGCTTTTTAAACTTATCGTCCTCAAAATTTTTAAAATGAAGGAAGCAAATATTCAAATATGATTTCAAACCTACAGAATTGAGTAAACTAAATATTGGCATATTAATAATTAAGTGATTTTAAAATGAGGTATATTCCAATATAAGAACTAAATGCTTTTAAAATACAAATTTTTTTAAAATGGAACTTTACAAACTTACAGTTAGTTAGTGGAAACTTCTAATGTGTCCCCCACGAAGTAATAGTAAGGAGTGGTATCTCCCTATGCGTTTTGCCGGCAGAGGTTGGACAAAAACACCTCCAAGAATTATGACCAATTTACAAAGCGTAAGAACGTTTCTATATTTTTGTCATGCGCGTTGT
>JAAAKG020097167.1:0-16046 GCA_010014905.2 Druon quercuslanigerum
GTTCATGGATCCACCTACCAGGATAGCCTTTTCTAACATTAGCAATAGGAAACTATAAAATTATTTATTGTAACGTTTACATTACATCATATTTTTTAGATGGTGAATAGTCTATAAAAGGGTGCTCAATAAAAAAATGAAATTTTGATATCAAAGTTCGCTTCTAATTCTAAGAGAATGTAAACGTACATATATATTTATATAAGCTCACCTTGAGAAGCTCAAAGGAGCTAATTTAATGTCGACTAATTAAATATGAAATCGCTTTTTGACAACACATTTTTCTTGAAAGTTTTTTACGTAATTAAAATCATCATAGGTTAGATAAGGCCTCTTTTTTCAAGCAATAATAATGTGTCACGTAGATTTAAAAAACTAAAGAAATATATTTGTGAATTCTGAGAAATATAATTTTACACAAGGCTGGAGCGGTTAAGATTTCATAACATTTCAACGAGAAGCTGATGATAGAAGAAGAGGCTAGAATTATTTTTGTTGGGGTATGTTGCTATATCATGAACTGCTTATAGCAAAAGTACGAGGAAAGACTGAGGACATTGAGAAAAGGTTACCCTGGGAAATTTATTGAAATCTGGACTAGTAATATTATTTGGAAAGAGTCCTGGAAATTGCTGTTTATGTATTTTCAGTGTGAGCTTTAAGCAAATTATCTATTATCGTACAGATATAGTTTTGTTTTGGTTAATAACACTAGTGTTTCAACCCTTATTTTTTCGTGGTTATCAGGACTTAAATACGACTCTAGACTCGTTAAAATATTCGTCTTTTTCTTTTTTATGATCGATCTTCGAAGATTTGTTCATTTACTGGAAAAAGAAATCCAGTAATAATCATCTGTTTTACGCACTTGTGTCATCAATAGCTATTTTTTAATTTTTTCTTAACAGTATTATTATTTCCTATCTACCTTCGGGACATCTTCTATAAAAGAAAATTATTATAGGTAAATTGTTCTAAACACATAATAACTTTTCTAACAAAATATTTTCCTGATAGAATGCGAAGGAACTTTTTTAATTTTTTCTGCAACAAACTAGCTGTGGCATTAACATAGACTTTTTATTATTATTTCTGGTTACAAGTTGCTCGTCACATTTTCAGACGAGATCGGAACACAAACAACTTTCGTTGTATTGCTTAATTTTGTTTGTAATAGAATTAATGGTATAGAGGGTTGTGGTTTACAAGCTCCAATTTGAAATACATAAATATTGGGCGCTGTATGCCTACTGGAGCTTCCTTTATTTCATTTGTGGTCATTGGAGTAATCGTGCCGCTTTCTATGTTTATTTTTGCCCGTACTTTACGGCGAATGCAATAATTATATGTATATATACCCGCAAGATTAGTACTATTTGAAAATATGGCAAAGACGTCACTATCAGATGTTGATAATACAATTTGTTCTTCGGTAGGCATGGGCACATAGACATTCTTTCCTTCCAATAATTCAATGGGCCTATTTGCTGGAAAAGTGTATCTTCTAAGTTCGAATCGTCGGTTCGGATCCCTTTCGGGAATGAGTCGAACAAATTGAAGTTGGTCAAACCTATATCCAAATAGGTTAGAAAAAGAAAGCGTAGTTGGTGGTGCTGTGTATCTGGTAGGATGTCTGAATATGCCACGAAGAGACGGCTCGGCAAAAGAAGACTGGGTCGAAGAATGAGGTATGGCAGGAGGAAAGTGTCTGACAGGAGAATTCCGTATGTCTAAAGAAGAAGATTGAATGCCACGGGGAACACTAGTTATATGTGTGCCATCAGACCTAGAATCGAACTGTGAATTTATATCTGTAAGAAGAAAAAGATGTAGTTTTTTTAGTTTTTAGGCGCTCGAAACCAGCACCCCCTCCCAAAGTCCGGTTTTTGGAGAAAACTAAAAGGGCCAATAAATAGTGCAATATTATGACACTTGGCACTTGCTAAAATAGTTATGATTTTTCTCTTATACTACAGAAACGATTAGTTGAACAGCATATGCTTTAGATTGCAAATAGTGCACAAGAAAGGTGCTCAATCAACAAAAAAATTCCTTTCATCAATTTTTATTCGTACCATAGTTACCTTCATTACTCTCATGTTCGTTACTAATCCCAAAATTGGTCAAAAAGTCTCTTGTTTTGGGCTGCATACCTGATGATATTTCTGTGAAATGGCAAAAAAGATTGTGAAATTTACAATCTTGAAAATGTATTACAAGCTGTAAAAGTGCAACTCTGTTACTCCATTTTATTTCGTATAAGTCAGTTAAAAAATAAATTTCGATATGAATTTTTGCTACGTAATTATAAAAGATTGATAGTTCTAGAAGAGCGTTATCACCTAATATTTTCTTTATACTATCAAGTGATTACTTCTATGTAATTAAATTAGTGTTGGAAATGTCTGCAGTAATTTTTCTTTTCGTTAAGCTACACTCACCAAAATATTATAATGTATTCTTTACTTACCAATAAAATTAAGAATAACGTCCAATGCTAATACCAAAGTATAAAAGGTCTTCATTTTTTCAAGCTGTAAGAAAAGCTGTCTAACGGAGAATTTTAAAAACTGCGTAACTAATGAATGTTCTGATATTTCGTTTATATATACTATTTTCAAATATTTATTTTTCCCCTTCCAGAGCATTAATCGCGAATGAGGATAATTTTTGTAAACATATGTACAACTATTTATACTACATCACATCGAGAAGCTTCTAACACTTAATATAATATCGACAGAGTAAATAGTCAAACTTCATCCAAGATCGTAGGTTAGATAAGGCCTCTTTTTTAGAACATTAATAACGTGTCAGACAGATTGTACTAAAATTATCCAACATCCATTTCGTTAAAAAAAGTTGTTTCCTCCAACTATTTTTGGTGTTTTTTAGTCACCTATCAATTTACTGTACTGAATACTCTCTCGAAATCTCTAAAATATCTATGAAATTCTCCCAGATGTAAACCTTTTAATTTTTTTGTCAGCAGATTTCTGTTGAAACTCTTATTGAATCTTATCCGCATTTTGGAATCCCCGGAATGAATTGTGATTAAATAATAAATTAGTAAAGTTCTTAACATAAAATTATTAATTTGTTAATAAAGGATCTGTTCAACAGTCTAATTAGTACTCATCCTATTTCTTTATTAAATGGATCCCATAGTCGTTATCTCGTAAATTGTGTTGACGCACGTTATTCTGAAATAATTATATTTATATTTCATTATTTAGCGCAACTAAAAAAATTTTGTTATGTCAACAGAGGCTGATTTCGTAATAATACGCCGATTTTTTCGAATATCACCACGATAATAACCTAATTACCGAAAATAATATTTCTAGGCTTTGAATTTTACAAAATATTTCCAAAATGTATTTGGATCAAAGACCATCAATATATTTAACAAAAAATTTTTCTAAATACCTGTAAAAATGTCCGATTACTTCTTTATTTGGTTGCAAATTTAATTATTTTATAAAAATGCAACAATCTTATTAAGAACGGACTTTTTGGTCAAAAATTCACATAGCTGTTTGACAGTTAAATCGATTTTATTGCAAATTCATCTTTTTTATTTAAGTTGAGCTGTTTTGCATTAAAAACTAAAATCTTGTTTGTTGAAATATTAATTATTACATGTTTAATAGAGAACCAATTTTTTTTTTTATTTAATCAACTAATTGGATTAAATTTTTTAATTTATATTATTCTGCGCAATTGGTTAATGCTCAAATCGTAAATTATTTCATGTTTCTCAATTGGATCAGAATGCGAATTGCATTCTAAAAATTATTAATTGCGCTAATTTCGATGAAGATAATAAACTTGCTTGTCTTTCTGAGATATTCATATTTATATTGATAAGGTAGTCCCATTTAATTACCTCAACCGAAACTCATTTGACAAAATAAAAAGATTTTTCTAATAATGATACAATAAGAATCGCATAAACATAGATTTTTTTAGATTTCGATAAAAAAAAGCTCTTCAAAAATTGTTGATCTTTGGAATACATTACACAAAATGCTCTTAAGATTTCTGAGAAAATTTAAAGTTATTTTTTTGTTCAAAAAATGCAATTCTTTGGTTATTTGTTAAACTACTTTGCAAAATATTAATTTGTTTTTGAAGATTTTAGTCAGAATTCACTAAGTGTTTTACTGAAAATAAGTCCTCTTGGATTAAAAATTGGTATTTATTGGCAGGGATGGACAGTCTGAAAATGTAACTATTCGGCTGATAATATTTTCCTCTAATGTATCGACATGAATTTATATTTTATTCCCCGATCAAAAAAGAGTCACGTGTTTTATAACCTTTGTTACCCTCTCCGATGTGACACTTATATACCAATAATTATTTTTCTTCGATAAGTGATCAGTTTCGATATATTTTTAATTAATCTTCGATTGCCTAAAAATTAAGAACCATACGAAACATTTTTCTGATCCATGATGGCATGAAGAAATGGCTCAATAGAAGAAGAATTTCACGGAGAACGAGGTCTGTCAGGAGGAAGAGACCTTGAATAAATTGAAATTGGTCAAATCCATTTCCAACTATGTCAGAAAAAGTAAGCGTATTTGGCGGAGCTACAGTCCTGGCAGAAGACTTGGAAATGGCACGAAGATGTGGCTCAATAGAAGAAAACTTTAACGACAAATGAGGTCTGGCAGGAGGAAGAGACCTTGAATGAATTGAAATCGCTCAAGTCCATATCCAATCATGGCAGAAAAAGTAGGCGTATTTGGTGGAGCTACAGTCCTGGCAGGTTATTTGGATCTGGCATGAAAAAGTGGCTCAATAGAAGAAGATTTTAACGGAGAATGAGGTCTGGCAGGAGGAAAAGACCTTGAATAAATTAAAATTGGCCAAGTCCATATCCAAATATGTCAGGAAAAGTAAGCGTCTTTGGTGGACCTACAGTCCTGGCAGGAGACTTGAATCTGGCACGAAGATGTGGCTCAATAGAAGAAGATTTTAACAGAGAATGACGTCTGGCAGGAGGAAGAAACCTGACAGGAGAATTTTGAAAAATTCGAAAATATGAGAAAAATTTAAGTTGTCCACTTTCTTTTTCTTAACGATTGTGAAGTTTGCAATGTTAAAAATATGTTGCAAAGAGTAAAAGTACATTACTGATACTCCATTTTATGGTTTATAAGTCAGTTTAAAAATAAATTTTGATTTAGATGGTGGAAAACTGGATTAACCGAGTATTCTACTGACAGCGTAACCGACTTCTAGAGCATGAATCACGTATGAGGATAATTTTTATAAACGTATGTGTTTATATTCTCTCACTTTGAGAAGCTTTTAAAGCCTCATTTTATCACGCCCAGTTAAATATAAAATCCCTCTTCGACAAATATTTTTCTGGAAATTTTTTAACGTAATCATAATTTATCCAAGATTTTAGGTTAGATAAGGCCTCTTTGTTTCGAAACATGAAAAATGTGCCACGCAGGCTTAAAAAACTAAAAAAATATACTTTCTCAATTCTATTTATCCAAAGTTTTATCTGCAAAATAGTTTGTTTTTAGTACAGTTTTTTTATTTCATAGATTTATCATTTTGAAAAAAACAATTTTTTACTACATTTATCCAACAAGAAGTTTCAAATGATGTTTTAAACTAAGTACAAGGCATTTAAAAGCACCTTCTGTAACTGTTTTTAGCAATTATCATAAAAAAATATCTCAATGTGCTGTTTCCTCGAAAAAAGTAATTTTTTCTTCAATTACTTTTAGTGCTTTTTTTGCACCTATCAAATTAAAATACATGTACTAAATACTATCCTATTTTCAGAACTTGAAAATTTTTCATCGACCTCTTTTCGTCAACACATCTTATAATTTTCTACTAAAATATTATCATACATAGTCTATCAAATCTTATTTACTTAAAAAAATTTGATGGGAAAGATTATGATTTCTGAAAATGTTGCATGCAACTATGCAAGAAGGAAAAGCTGGAATGATTATTGTTTAAATAAGTTGATATATCATGAACTGCTTGCAACAAAACTGCGAGGAAAGACAGATGAGCTTAAGGAAAGTTTGTCCTGGGATACGTATATAAAGCTGAACTATCAATACTCAAGTAAAATTATTTGGGAAGGATCCTGAACAGTTTTGGTTTAGTATGTTTGCTTACAAAATTCAATGTGTTTTTAAAAACAAATACAGAGATTCTGTGTGAGCTTTATGAAAATCTTCCATTATCCGACAGATACCCTTTAAAACGACCATTAAGATTCTTTTCCAGTTCTAAATTAAACCTTCCTCTTGCACTGATGTTGTTATCTTTGCTATTGTAGCTAGTTTAATAATGTGAGTTTCCGAGATTCGTTAAAATTAAAGGAATTGCGATTTGTTGCGATTTGAACACCATCTTACATTTTATGGGATTATATTCACCAACAGAATTAAGAATTTCCATGAAGATCAAGATCAGTTTACAAACTATTAACTTACAATAATTTTCCTAACATAATATATTCTAGACGGAATAAAACGGAACTTTTTTCTGATAAAGGATTTGATGGAGCATTAACAATTCTATATTTCAGTTATTCATTTTTTTACATTAATTATTTGTGTGGCAGATTGTGGTTTGCAAATTCTAATGTATAATAAGTTAAGATTGCGTGTTGGGCTCCCACTGGAATTTCCTTGATTTCCGTTTTTGTGAGTGGGGTAACCGTGCCACTTTGCATGTTTATTTTTGCTCGTCCTTTGCCGCGATGGACACCATTGTATGCATATATTCCAGCAAAATAATGGCTGCTCGACATCATTGCAAAGACATCACCATCGCATGAGGATAAGACAATTTGTTCTTGGGTTGGCATTGGCCCATACACACTCTTCCCTTTAAATAATTGAATTGGTTTATCCGCAGGAAAAGTGTATCTTCGAAGTTCAAATCGCAGGTTCGGATTTCTGTCGGAAATAAGGCGAATAAACTGAAGTTGGTCAATTCCATATCCAAGTATGTTAGACAAAGGAAGAACTGTAGTTGGAGCCATAGACCTTACATTGGCAGTAGGAGACCTGGACCTGGCACGAAGAGAAGGCTCAGCGAATGAAGAAGTGCTGGCAGGAGGATGAGGTCTGGTAGGAGAATGTTGTTTGTCAGAAAAAGAAGAAGATGGGTTACAGCGAGGAACACCAGGAATAGGGGCGCCATTCGGCAAGCAATCGAACTGCAAACTCAAATCTGCAAGAAGAAAAATCTAGAATTAATTTTTTTCAAGTATACTGATATATAATGAACTGATTGTGGTGTAACTGCGAAAAAAGGCTGAAGATATTGAGGAAAGGTTGCACTGAGAAATTATTGAAAACTGCACTAGCAATAATCAAGTAATATTACTCGGGAAGGATCCTGAAACATTTTTGTTTCGCATTTTTGCTTAGATAATGTAATACGTTTTATACACAGATGTGACGTAAATCCGAGAAAGAGATAACTGTTGATTGCGGAAAGTTTAAAAATGTCTGGAAACTTATAGATATGGTATAGTATTATATTCACCAATAGAATTAAGGATGACTATCCAGATAAATGCTAGAGTATAAGCAATCTTCATTTTGTATAATTAGCTGAAAAATTGATTAATGGGTTAATCAAGAATCTGACTAGCAGTGTTACTGGTGCTCATTCTATTGCTTCATGAGACGAGTCACATAGTCTTTATGACGCAGATAATAAAAATAAACTTGTCATTTAGAGATATTCATCTTTGTATTTCTAAATTTGTTTAAGAAGAATTTAAATGATTTTGTGACATTTTTTTATTGTGTATGATTTAGAAGTTGTAGCAGTTTAGAAGAAACAAAAATGATTTATCTCTTCAAAAGATATTAATTTTTTGGTAGTAAAAATGTTGAGTTGTTTCAAAAAATTAAAAAAATGTTCCCAAGATTCCCAGAAAAATTTTAAATGATTTTTTAGATGCTTGTAAATTAAGTTACTTTGTTGAAAATGTAAATATTTTGTTAACAAAGAATCTTTTTACACTACTTTCGTGACAATTTTTTTTAAGAATCATCTCTTGATTCGAAAATTCAACAATTTGGTTGAAATTAATTCTTCTAGTTAAAATTAATTTTTAAATTTTATTTAGTTTAAATTTAGTTTAATTGACCTTATTACAATACAAAATGTCAAAAATTTAATTATTTCGTTTAAAATCAAACTATTTATTTGAAAAGTTAGCATTAAACTTTACATGAGGTTTAATGGGTTTTAATTTAATTTAATTTAATTTAATTTAATTTTTAAATGATTGATTTTAATTCATTTTTAATTTGATTCAATTTTAATTAGTTCTAAATGGGGAACTCATTTAACGAACATCCAAAGAATAATTCCCCCCCCCCCCCCTAAAATGTGTCCGCAAAATAAAAAGTTACCTTTTTTAGATAAATGATAAGAGTTGATAAATATCAGAAATAATATTTTTATTTTTAAACATTTTTCAATTGTTTAAAAAATTTCCATGCGCATAATTATTTTTACCAAATCGTAAAAAGTTACTATTTTGAGGTATTAAGAACACGTAATGTTTTTGGGAAAGATGGAGAAGATGTGAAGTTTGAATAAATAAAAATTGTTTAAATAATTTAAAACTGTCTTGCAAAAATGATCAATCTGCGCAATCAATTATCAATTTCAGCTTTTTCTAATTCCAGAATTTTTCAGTTCGTAAATTTTACTTATCGGGATTTTTCATTCACCTGTTTTTTACTGAATAAACGGATTTGAATTGAATTATACTTTGTAAGAATTGTCTCATTTGCAGACGTGATACCAAAAACGATATCGCGATCGTAATTTTGATGGCGTATAATAGAAATTGTTAACAGTGGAATTTTTTCAAATCTACCTTAGGGAGCTTTTCCACAAAAGCAAATTACAATTGGTCAATCATTCCAAACCAATAATATAAGATAAGCCGGTGTATTGACGAAAGATTAAAGCCTTGGGAACCATAATAGATACTTTTTATTATTACTTCTAATTACAAATTGCTTGCGATATTTTCAGATGAGCTCCTATCATAAACAATTCTATTTTTTGCAATTGAATTAATGTTGTGTTAAATTGCGATTTAATAATTCTACTCTATAATTCGGAAAGGCAGGGCGACTGCGACCTACTGGAATTTCCCTGATTTCTGTTTTGGTCAATGGGGTGATTCTGCCGCTGTACATGTTTATTTTTGCTCGCCCTTTATGTCGACTGCGACGCATGGATGTATATATGCCCATCATATATCCACTTCTATTAAATATTGCATAGATGTCACCATCGATTGTTGATAATACAATTTGCTCTTGGGTTGGTATAGGCATATAGATATTTAGCCCTTCGAATAAGTAAAGTGGTTCAAACGCAGGAAAAGTGTATGTCCGAACTTCGAATGACCGGTTGGGATTTCTTCTAGGAAAAACACGAATAAATTGAATTTGGTCGATCTCATATCCAAGTATGTTGGATAAAGGAGGAGTAGTTGGTGGTGCGATAATCCTGGCAGGAGACCTGGACCTGGCACGAAGAGACGGCTCGGTAGCAGAAGAAGACGTGATCGGAAAATGAGGAATGGCAGCAGGAAAAGATCTGGCAGGAGAATGACGTATGCCTGAAGAAGAAGATGCATCGCCACGAGGAACGCTAGAAATCGGGGCACCATCTGGAAAAGAGTTGAGTTGTGAATTAAACTCTGCAAGAAAAAAAAAGACGATTGCATTTTTTTGAACAACCAATACATTTGGATTACTGATATTATTCTGCAAGTTGGACCAGTTCATAAATTCTGTTCGCAGCATGAAATTGGTTCATAGTGATGCTTTTGTTTTTTCACTACTTTATAGGTTATAGGTTATAGACACTATTTTTATTTGAATAAAAATCTTTCATCCCAAAGTCCTCTTTTTGCAGGAAATTAAACGAGCCCATAAATAGCAAATTTATTATAGCACAGACGAAACTTTTTAATTCCGTTGTGAAATTGTTTTAGATTATAAATAGCCTAAAGAAAGTTTTCAATTAAAATATAAAAAAGGCCTGTTATCAAGCTTTATTCGTACTATATTTACCTTCATTATTCTCATGTTCGTTACTCATTCCAAAATTTGTCAAAAAGTCTCTTGTTTGGGGCTCCATACCTAATGATATTTCTGTGAAAGTCAAAGAAAATTGTTAAATTTGTAATGCTAAAAATTTATTACAAATAGTAAACAAGTGCAATTCGAAATAACAAGAGAATTAGTTTAGCAAATGTCTGGAGTAACTTTTCTTAATTATATTACCCTCTTCACAATATTATAATGCATACTTTACTTACCAATAGAATTAATAATAACGTCCAATCCTAATAGCAGAGTATAAAAAGTTTTCATTTTTTCAAGATGTTGGAAAATCTGATTAGCGGAGAATTTTAAAAACTGCGTAACTAATGAATATTCTGATATTTCGTATATACATACTATTCTGAGATATTTATTTTTCCCCTTCCATAGCATCAATCTCGTATGTGGATGATTTTCGTAAATGTAAGAATTTATATTATCTCACCTTGAAAAGCTCATAAGAGGTTAGTTTATTTCGTAACAGTAAATATCAAATCGCTCTTTGACAAACAATTTTTAGGAAAGTTTTTTACCTTATTAAAAAAATCAGAGGTTAGATAAGGCTCATATTTTTAAACAATAAGAATATGTCACATAGATTTAAGAAACTAAAGAAACATACTTTTTTCATTCAATTCATTAGAAGTTTTATCTGCGAAAAAGTTTATCAAACGTATCATTTCTATAAACAATTGAAAGAATTGGTTTTTCCAAAATTATCTGACAATAACTTAAAAATTATTCTAAAATTAAATATATTTATTTCAATAAGACCTTGTTTAACTTTTTATAAAAAATTTCATAAAAAGTCTCTTTTCCAGCTCAAAAAATTACCATTTACAATATAAAATTTTATTTGTCGGATTTCTCTTTGTATTTTAAAAACTATTTTTATTTTTTTGCAATTTTGTATTTTTTGTAATGTTCTACTTTTAAATTGATCAAAAGAAAAAACTTTAGTTTGACCATTATGTAAAAAGTTACTAATGCTTTTTGTATGAGGAAGCAAATGTGGAAACAATCGAAATGGAATTTAAGTCCATTTTTTTACTTGGATTAATGGAGTGTAAGATTGTGGTTTATAAATTCTACTTTATAATACAGTAAGATTTGGCGTCCGCGACCAACTGGAATTTCCATGATTTCTGTTTTGGTCAATAGGGTGATTTTGCCGCTGTACATGTTTATTTTTGCTCGTCCTTTATTTCGCTTTCGAGGAGTGGATGCATATATTCCAGCAAGATGATCACTATTCTCGAATATTGCATAGACGTCACCATCAAATGTTGATAATACAATTTGTTCTTGAGTTGGCATGGGCACATAGACATTCTTTCTTCTAAATAATTGAATTGGTTTATCCACAGGAAAGAAGTATTTCCTAACTTCGAACAATCGTTCGGGATGCCCAATAGGAATAACCCGAATAAATTGAATATGTTCGAGTGCATATCCAACTATGTTAGAAAAAGGAAAAGTAGTTGGTGGAGCTATAATCCTGGCAGGAGATCTTGAACTGGTACGAATAGGCGACTCGGCAGAAAAAAACTGGGTCGCAGAATGCAGTATGGCAGGAGAAATAGCCCTGGCAGGATAATGACGTATGTCAGGAGAAATAGATCTGGCAGGAGAATGATTTATGACAGGAGAAATAGACCTGGCAGGAGAATGATGTATGTCAGGAGAAATATATCTGGCAGGAGAATGGTTTCTGACAGGAGAAATAGACCTGGTAAGAAAATGATGTATGTCAGGAGAAATAGATCTGACAGGAGAATTATGTATGGCAGGAGAAATAGATCTGGCAGGAGAATGATTTATGGCGGGAGAAATAGATCTGGCAGGAGAATGATGTATGTCTGAATAAGATGGAGCGCCAAAAGAAACACCAGGAATATGGGCACCATCAGGCCAGGTGCTAAACTGTGAATGTGTCTCTGCAAGAAGTAACAGAAGATTGCATTTTTTTAAGAACGAATGTATTCATTCTGATTGCAGCATGAATTTGGTTTATGTAAATAGAAAAACTGTTATCGAGAAACATTTCAGTAATTAAATATTTATTTTCACTAAAGCTACCTTCATTATTCGCATGTTCGTTACTCATACCAAAATTTGTCAAAAAGTCAATTGTTTTGGGCTGCATATCTGATGATATTTCTGTAAAAAGGCAAAAAGCATAGTTAGGGAATAAAAAATTTAATGTTGAATATGTCTGGAGTAATTTTTCTTTGTTACATTATATTTCTGTAATGAAATATTTGTTTTTACTATAGCTACCTTCATTATTCCCATGTTCGTTACTCGTCCCGAAATTTATCAAAAAGTCTCTTGTTCTGGGTTGCATACCTGACGATATTTCTGTGAAGTCATAAAATATTGTGGAAGTTGTAATGTTAATATATTGTACAATATATTTAATCTACAATTATATTTTGAATGTTAAATTCTAAAACAGTTTAATCTTTGAGGCCTTGAAACTAAAATTTTTCTTAAATTAATTTTTAAATTAATTTTTGAAGATTTCGAATTTGAAATTTCAATATATTGTTGTTTCAAATATTTAAAATTTAAGGACCATTTTCGCTATTAAATATTTCAAAATTTCATATTAAAGGCTTTGATATTCAGTTTTGAATTTAATATTTTTTTATGTAAATATAAAGCATTAAAATATTTCAAATCCTTTCATGATTTTATCAATTAAATTTCAAACATTTAAAAGAATTTTAAAGAATTTAAATGAATTCAGGATAAATTAATAACAATTCATGAAAATCTAAGAAATTCCTTTTCTTAAAGCCTGAAAAGTGATTTATTCTTAATCATTCTAATCGCTTTGAAATCTCTTCAAAATCCATTACAAATTGTGACATGAATAAATTCTTTAAAATTCACTAAAAACACTAAAAAACAACAAAATACTATAAAATCGTTTTATATATTCCGAAACTCTAAAAAAAATTTTTTAAAGCTAAATATAGGGTACAATTGGGAATATAGGATTTTTTCATTTTAACGGTTCCCATTTGAAATTACTATTTATTTCTTAAGATTTTTGTAGAATAATTTAATGAATTTTTAATTTTTGAATAATATTTTTAATCAGTTTTCATGTTAACTTTTAATTTTATCATTTAATGACAACCTAAAATTTTTGAATCTCAAAAGCTTTGCCTTTGAAAGATTCAATTTAGTTTTCAATACGCAATTGTTAACATTTAATTGCTTTCAATTAAAATTATTTGATTAAAAAGGTTTTAATCGTCAATTATTTAATGTTGAACGCTTTTATTTATGAAGAATTCCATTTCAATTCCTCTGAATTTTAAATTATCCAATTTCCAAAAATTTGGTTTTTAAAAAGTGATTCTTTACTTACCAATAGAATTAAGAATAACTTCCAATTCTATTAATAAAGTATAAAAGGTCCTCATTTTTTCAAGATGTAGAAAGAGCTGATTAACGGAGAATTTTAAAAACATCGTAACTTATAAATATTCTGATATTTCGTGTATACATACTGATCTGAGATATTTATTCTTCCCCCTTCCAGAGCATCAATTGCGTATGTGGATAATTTTCATAAACATATGTATATATATTATATCACCTTGAGAAGCTCGGAGACGCAAATTTAATGCCGACAAAGTAAATATTATATAAAATCGTTGTTTGATAAACATTTTTTATGAATGTTTTTAACATAATCAAAATTCATCCAAGATCATAAGTTTTGATAAGTCCACTTTTTTAAAACAATAATGAATATGTCGAACAGATCTTAATAAACTAAGGAAATATACTTATTGATTTGCATTTTAGGAATTTTTATCTGCAAAATAATTTACCAAATGAAGAAAAGTAATATATATATATATAACAATATCATTTTATCCTAGATTTATCATTCCTAAAATTATTCAACAACAACTTAAACGTGATTTCAAATCTAAATAGAATTCGTTTACACCTTGTGTAACTTTTTATGACAATTTTCTTAAAAAGTATCTCAATGTGCCGCTTCCACGGAAAAAAAATATTTTTCTCTAATTATTTTTAGCAGTTGGTCAAAAAAAAGAAAATTGAAGCTTTCGGATGTTTTTTTTCAGATAAATAAGATCTCGGAGATTTACTGTGTTCCTAACAAAATATTATCGAGCGGGAATCAATCGGAACTTTTTTCTAAAAAACATTTGCTTCGACATTAACAATTTTATTCTTTTCATTTTTTTGTACATGGATTAAGGGGGTTGAATATTTTGGTTTACAAGCTCTACAATAAAATTAACTAGGATTGGGTGATAGAAGCCTACTGGAATTTCCTTAACTTCAGTTTTGGCCAGTGGTGTAATCGCGCCATTTTGCATGTTTATTTTTGCCCTTGATTTACAGTGTTGGATAGGATTATATGCATATATTCCGGCAAAATAATCCTTACTCGCCAACATTGCAAGGACATCACCATCAGATGTTGATAATACAATTTGTTCTTTGGTTGGCATGGGCCCAAAGGTGTGCCTCTTTTTAAGTAAATGGATTTTTTTATCCACAGGAAAAGTGTATCTTCGAAGTTCGAATATCCGGTTCGGATTTTTAATGGGAGTGAGTCGAATAAATTTAAGTTGGTCCATATTGTATCCAAGTATTTTAGAAAAAGGAAGCCTAGTAGGTGGACTGATGGACCTGACATTGGCAGGAGGAGACCTACTCCTGACACGAAGATGAAGATCAGCAGAAGAAGAAGACCCGATCTGAGAATGATGTCTGGCAGGAGAATGCTGTACGTCAGAAGAAGAAGAAGAAAAGTTGCCAAGAGAAGCACCAGGAATAGGGGAGCCATTAGGTAAACAGTCGAATTGTGAACTTAAATCTGCAAGAAAAAAGAGCCAGCAATATATATTTTTTATGTTCATGTTTTATTAACTGCTTGTTGCAAGATTGCGAGGGAAGGCTGAGGACATTGAGGAAAAATTGCTCTGGGGAATTTATCGAAAACTGGACCAACAAAACTTTTTAGCATGTAAAAATTTCGTTGCAACTAAGTTCAAATCAATTATTGAAGAGTTAAACAAATCAAAACCATATCCTGGATGCTACCTTGAAGAATATATTTACGTGGAATTTTACTAATGTGCAATAATTACCACTTCCAGTTTAACTCAATGTACTTTTTGGTTTTTAAGGAATGCACAAATTCTGAATCAATGCTTAGAATAGTACTTGTAGTTAAAATTATAGTATTATATTCACCAATAGAAATAAGGATAACCATCAAGGGGAAGACCTGAGTATAAGCGATCCTCATGATTTTAATATGGGAAAAAGTGATTATTTTGTTCATGAAGAATTACGTAAAAAGTGTAACTAACGAATATTCTAGAATTTTGTCAATGTATATTTATTTGCTATCTGAATCGTTATCGGATAGACTATGAGCGTCACATTTGTCCTTCTGCAATATTCATACTTATATTTAATGATTTAGTCAAACGAAAGAAGTTCAGAAACCTTTCGAATATTAAATTATTTTTTAATCTCTCTTTTATCATATTTATATTTCAAAGTTTCCTCAAACGTTTTTAAAATCGTGAAAAAATTTTAACAATTATTTCAACACCATCCAAATTAATTAAGGCATATTTTTTAATATTTAGATTTGAAAATTAGTCTTTTAAAATAATGAACAGAATTCCTGAAAAAATCAAGAATCCAACGTCCAAATTTGGACAATTATCATAAAATGTTGCAATTACCATCTGGAAAAAATGTCTTTTTTCCTAAAAAGAGAAGAAAAAAAACGTCTCCCTTTGGAGAAAAATTAAAAAGAGGGGAAAAAATGAGAAGGCAACCAACCAAATCCCCTTCCTTCTCTCTTTTATTTAAAAAAAAATGTTATAT